>RJWJ010004693.1:0-73834 GCA_004363605.1 Indri indri
AAAAATATATAGAAAAAATTAGCCGGGCATGGTGGCACATGCCTGTAGTCCCAGCTACTCGGGAGGCTGAGGCAGAAGGATCGCTTGAGCCCAGGAGTTTGAGGTTGCTGTGAGCTAGGCTGACGCCACGGCACTCACTCTAGCCCGGGCAAAAGAGTGAGACTCTGTCTCAAAAAAAAAAAAAAAAAAAAAAAAAAAAGAATCAGGTTAAACATTTTTGGCAAAAATATTTCATAGGTAATACTGTGTACTTGTTAGTGCATTAAGGCCATTTGCTCCACTATTGATGATGCTAAATTTGATCACTGGGCTGTTTCCCCTTTGCCCCAAGCCAGTTATCTGTGGGATATTTTGGCACCAAGTGAACACCAGTTCTTCTCACTTACGGCTTTTTGCATCCATTGATTTTCTTTCCCAAAAGCAATTATTTCATTAGGGGTTATAAAACGGTGATTTTTCTAATTCTATCTTTCAAATGAGGATGTTTTGAGTTGTCAGCATGGTAAAGTTTGGGAAGTTTGCCATGAACTGTGCCATGACCACAATTATTACCACTGTGGTGAAATAGAAGGGCTTTTGAGACTGCCAATTCTTTCTTAAATGTGGAGGGGTGGGGGCGCGTAGTGAAGAGGACAGCTTCCTGAAGAGATCTACTGCTGTGTACACTGGAGGCTGTAAAAAAAATATCCTGTCCTGCAGCCTGACTTCCAAAGCGATCCACAGGAGAAATACAGGTTTCATGGGGACACAGAAACAAAATGAATATTCAACCTCATAAGTTTACACTTTAAAGCAGTGGTCCCCAACATTTTTGGCACCAAGAACTGGATTCATGGAAGACAATTTTCCCACGGGCGGGGGTGGGGTGGAGTGTGGGTACAGGGAAGAAAGTTGGCGCTCAGGCGGGGATGCGAGCCATGGGGAGCGGCTGTAAATACAGATGACGCTTCCCTCGCTTGCTGATGCTCACCTCCTGCTGTGCGGTCCCCTTCCTAAGTTTCATGGAAGACAATTTTCCCACGGGATGGGGTTGGGGGTAGGGGGGCAAAGCTCAGGCTGTGACGCGTGGCCAGGTTTCTAGCAGGTCACAGACTGCTGCCAGGCCGCACCCCAGGGGTTGGGGACCGCAGCTTTAAAGCACAGTATTGGGAGAACTGCCTGGATATATATTCCTCTGATGGTCTTCTCTTCTTAGAAAATGAAATCTTATCAGCTCTTGGTTTTATAATAGAACATGGATTATATAAGCCTTTGCCACCCCTAGGGTAAAAATTACCACATCCTCATAACCAATAACTTGATGAGGAATAAGGTCAGGGGTAAGAAAAAGATTCCTTAAAGATCTTGGCCGATATAAATATATACACTAACATAAAAGGGTAATTTTAGTTTTAATTCATGTTCTGGGAATGGCAGTGAAGCAAAGTTAGTGACTGACAAAACAGAGCTGTTAATATTTATATTGCTGGTGTACTCCTGCTCAATTAGTACGCTAAGCACAAGCTCATGATCAGTAACACCATTTCTGTCTGCCAAGCAAGAGGAGAGTCTTTTTTATTTGACAGCATTGTTTGGCAACAGGCTGTTAGCCACGTTTAAACTCTGAGAAGCATAGTGCTGAACATCAGATGGACCAAAGCCTCCATTCAACTCATCAGCAGTCTCTGTTGTTCAGTGGTATGTTTACATGTCATGATTGCAGAGAATGGAGATACCTATCAGGAAGTATGCAGCCTAAATAAGCTGCTGGGACACACACATCGTCCCTCCCCCAAGAAAAATTAATTAACAAATCTTTTTGTGTCTCTTGACAGGAGTCAAACACTGCCAATGTCTAAAACTTAGGGCTGATAAGAAACAGAAAATTCAGAACAGAATGACAGACAAGAAAGCTACCAGCATACAACATATTTTCCCAACATCCTGTAATACTTAAGGTTCAAAGAGAGCTTCTCACAGATCCTTGAACTAGATAATACAGCTCGAATAAATCATAGAAAGCCAATGAGAGCACACCAGGGAAGACACAAACCTAAACCAATAGCAGCAGAATCCTACATACCCCGGATGAGTTTGTGGATTCATCCTTGGACATGAGAGTGACCCTGCTGAGATTGGACGTGAACTCATCCATAACTGCCCAGTACTTCAAAGAGCATGAGCACCTCTGCTCTTGTAAGAATTAGCACATGGCAACACTGAAACTCCTCTCACAAGCACTATGGATGAAGAACTTAAAAAGGTAAAACCACCTAGCCTTCACCTCAGCTTCTGAAGAGGTGGCCATCAGCCCTCAAAAGGGAAAAAACTAAACCTGAGGCATAGATGCTGGGACTCGTACGTAAGCAGAGAGATGACCCACACAGATTAAAAGAAAAGCAGTGAGATTTTAAAACATGCTGCTATAATACAGTCTTCAAAACAGTGAGAAGGCTGATTATGCCAGTTATCATAGCATCACTCCCTTCCTGAGCGCAGGGAGGTCCTGGTCTGAACCTTCTGTGTCTGCTATTAAATAGCACCGTCCACTGCACCCTCCCAGAGTCAGGAATCACAGCCCCAGGCAAAGCAGCTTCAGGGCCATCTGAAGCACACGTCAGCCCCCAGCTTTCAAGAATAAAGCAACTACTTTTTAGTTAAGGCAATACATATCCTCAGCTGCCACTGTCACTTCCCTTTGTCAAGGATCCTGAAGGTGATGGTGGCAGGAAGGAAGATGGTGCCATTCCTTACAGTCTGAGGTAGCAAATTAGCTCAACAAAGAAGAGAGGATGGTTAAGCCTCTGAGAGGCGGAGGAAGAACACAGGAGGGGAAGTGTGGGAGTGTGCAGGACTCACTGGGCAGCTACAGGCAGAGCAGAGCACACTGCAGGGAGCTCTGGGCGGGTCCTCTGAACACCCATCTGCCCTTCAGTTGTTTTTACCCTCAGCTTGGGACCCCATAAATCAGCGGCAGCTGTGAACAAGTCACAGGCTTTCTTGTGAACCTCTTTCTCCCTGCCTCTCCAATCTTTCCTCCCAACATTCTCATTACCCTCTCTGCTTTCTTCACTGGACCAGTCCACTTCCCCCATGAAATTCTGTGATCATATAAATATATACGCATGTCATGTGATTTTTAAAAAATCTAACAATACAAACACAGATAATAAATGCCATATTTATCACATTCCAAGATTTAATTAATGATACCCTATTTGGTCAAAAGGAAAACTCTTCTTAAAATCTCTAATTTATGTTATAATCAATTCAATATCCATGAGATGAGGATATGGTCAACTTACCCAAAGGATTGGCACCAATAAATACATTCGCAAAGTTCATCTTCGGCATCTGGGTCAAAGACTGAATATAGTTTCTTGCCTGTAAAAACAAGAGTTTTCAGAATAACTTTGTTCCATAACATTACTGCTCTCAAAGTGTTTTGGTCCTGTTAAGGAACAACTGTTAACTGACAAAGTCCACTAAGTCCAAAGTTTATGAGTCTTTGATATTCATTAAAGACTTCTCTTACTGCCATCTTAACTTCCCTATTTATGATTATCTTTATTTATTACTGCTATCTCTCACAGTTTTATATATACATATACATATTTTTTTTTTCTTTTTTTTTTTTGTTGTTTTTTGAGACAGAGTCTCATTCTGTTGCCCGGGCTAGAGTGAGTGCTGTGGCATCAGCCTAGCTCACAGCAACCTCAAACTCCTGGGCTCAAACAATCCTCCAGCCTCAGCCTCCCGAGTAGCTGGGGGCTACAGGCGTGTGCCACACCCAGCTAATTTTTCTATTTTTAGTAGAGACAGGGTCTCACTCTTGCTCAGGCTGGTCTTGGACTCCTGAGCTCAAGTGATCCTCCTGCCTCGGCCTCCCGAGTAGCTGGAACTACAGGCACATGTCTCTGCACCTGGCTAATTTTTTTCTATTTTTAGTTGCCTGGCTAATTTTTTTTAATGTATTTTTTTTAGTAGAGCCGGGGTCCCACTCTTGCTCGGGCCAGTCTCGAACTCCTGACCTCAAGCGATCCTCCCATCTTGGCCTCCCAAAGTGCTAAGATTACAGGCGTGAGCCACCATGCCAGGCCTCTCACAGTTTAATTTCAAGTGAATGAGAATGCTTATCAATCAAGTTTTTGTTTATTAGCTTTCTGTTCATAGGATCAGAAGTTTAAAAATTGAGGTCAAGATGTCTAAGACATGCCCTTTCTGAGACAGTCTTCCTAAACAGCTAAAAGCAGCAGAGGGGTGGTATTCCTAAAGAAAGGCTAGGACCAGCAGTCTTTTGATGGTGCCAACTTCAGTAGGTGCTCTTAGTATACCAATATTAAGCCTTGCTAGCAAAGTAATATTGGTAAGAAAAAAAAAAAAGGAAACATAAGCTTAACATATTATTCTAAGAGACTCAAACATATTTTAAAAGTATTAAAAACAATCTAATAACGGTAATGAAAATAGCAGATTAAAAGTTACATGGCCTAGCCAGAAATCTTTTCCCTACCACTTAGAAGTTACATCTATGTTAGGAAAGTCTCAAGGACCATGTCAATACCTCATCTGTAAAATATTAGTATTAGATATGAATATTTGGCTTGCCTATGTCCTATGGTTATTGTGATATTTAGGCAAGATAAAAGTCATGATGGCATCTCAAACTAAAATTCTGATGTAAGCAACATTTATATCACCAGTATAGTTGTTATAAGCTTGGCCTCTGGAATGGGACAGCCTTGAGTTTGAATCTTGACTTTATCACTCTGGCAAGTTACTTATTATTCTCCTGAATCCTTGGGTTCCTCATCTGTAAAATGGGATTACTAAGTGTCTACCTCACAGGGTGGGAGTGAAGATTAGAGATAAGAAATTAAGTACTTTCTTAGCACAGTACTTGGTTCCAAGTAAAAGCTCAATAAATATCATCTGCTATCACGCCTTTAGAAAGGAAAGTGTGCTTTCTATCTTAACTACTTCCTTAGAATTCCTGTGTTAACAGTTCAACAGTAAAGGCGTGTATGTATACTTATGGATGTCCACACATATACACACACAAGGTCATAAAAAGTTCTGGTTGCTGGGGCAACTTTACCTTCTGATTCATTGTATGTGGAGTGAGTAGGAGAGGTCTGCTTTGAAAAGCAGTTAAGATCCTTCTGATTTAAAAAGAAAGTTCTAGGAATTAAATATATGCATGGCTGTGATCCCTTTCTATCTGAACATGTAAATAAAAGGATGAAGGGAAAATAGAGGTAAGAGAGAACTACCTCATCCAGAAAACAGCCATCCCACCTTCAATAACAATAAATGAAAAGACTACCTGAATGTCGCTGAAGTAGAAACAAAGCTGCTGGGAAGGGCCCTTTGTGATGCCAACCTGGTTCCTCAAATAATTAAGGACACCTTAGAAAGAAGTGCCCCAATCACCTCTGAATGACAACACAAGAGTTAGATTAAACAGTTAAAATTGGTAAAGGTATTACCTAACTCTACCTAAGTGTTCATATTTACTTTATGTTTGTGTATTTTCTTTTAAATATAGTATTTGAAAAAACTATAGCTGGGTATTTTATATTTTTTTTAAACGGAGAATCCTCTTTTGGTCATTAAAACACATAGGTGACTAGGAAAGCATGCTCACGGCCTTCGGTTAACCGCACCTCTGAGGGAGGTCACCAGAGGGTAGCATACCCTAGCAACAGGCATAGCTCCTAGAAAGAAAGAAGCAGCTACCTGAACGCTAAATTCACAAAACCAAATATAAAAGTAACATTATTTCTATTTACAAGCCTATGAATTATATTCTTGATCTCACAGGATTGGATGACATTTTATCCTAAATGTCATGCAATAGAACGTCGGCAGTCATTGCCTAGCAGGCCCCAAGGCACATGTAAGCATTCAGTGGTATTAAAAACTGTGTCAGTCATACAGTGGCAGTAAAATGAGGATGTGGCCTTCTGATTTAGACATCCCTGTACAGTCTATTCGTTCTCACCTCATGGCTTGGCATCCTGTTAATGAGATAAGCAGGGGGTGTCCCCGTCAGACGCATTATCTGCTGAAGCTGGTTAATATCTTAGATGCCTAGTCAAGGGCATTATTAAACATACAGTACAAAAAATAACTTTCAAGTCGAGTTTTTAAAAAGGTTAAAAACCCACCCCAAACAAACAAAAAAGCCTTCTCCCCACCCTACCCAAGAGCCCAAGGTTGCATGTTAAAGTACACTTCTGTGTGTGGCATGAGTTACTAGGCACGTAGCCAGTGACTGGCCATGCAGGTAAGAAAAACTGATTTTCTTTGGTTTTAGCATCATCTTTTTTTTTTTTTTTTTTTTGAGACAGAGTCTCACTGTGTTGCCCGGGCTAGAGTGCCGTGGCATCAGCCTAGCTCACAGCAACCTCAAACTCCTGGGCTCAAGCGATCCTCCTGCCTCAGCCTTCCGGGTAGCTGGGACTATAGGCACCTGCCACCATGCCCAGCTAATTTTTTTATATATATATATTTTTTTAGTTGTCCAGCTAATTTCTTTCCATTTTTTCAGTAGAGATGGGGTCTCGCTCTTGCACAGGCTGGTCTCAAACTCCTGAGCTCAAACGATCCACCCGCCTCGGCCTCCCAGAGTGCTAGGATTACAGGCGTGAGCCACCGCGCCCGGCCTTAGCATCATCTTTGACATTAAATATTTTAGGTTCCCTGGAAATAGACTGTCCCTTGATCCAGGATGCCAGCCAGAGAACTGTTTTCAAGTACTGATGGCCAAAACCTGTTTGCCTATTGGGTAAATACAGATGATTCAAAAATTCTGACTCAACTTTGAACAAAATAAAATATCCAATATATCCATTCAAGGAAGAGACTAGACTTTTGTGGCACAGGTTCTTTAAGGCACCACCCCTCCAAATTAAGACACAGGTGGGCATGTGGGTTGATAAGCAATGCTGAACTTCAAAGACATTAGCAGTGGTACATTTAAAATACCTGCCATAAGCACAAACTGGTAAATGAAGAAAGGGGAGATGGGGAGAAAGTTAGAGGCTAATGGCAAGGCAAAACAGAAGTCACAGGCTGCAGACGGTATTACGGCATGCCACAGTGATTTCTTCTACTAGTCCCTTTAACAAGCAAATAGACTAAATCCACTTGACAAACAGCAGGGAGGACGTTTTTGAAACACTGCAATTACCTGACAAGGGCAAAACTATGAGGTTTTCCGTATGTGCAAGCATATATGTAAGCTGTACTCCAGACTTCTCTCTTTTAACTGTCCGATCAATGTTAACACAATTCCCTCTCTTATAAAATATTATGAGAACTGTTAGTTTATCATGTGTACCTACAAAAAGCAGAAGTGATGGCATTTTTAAAATCCTCAACATAATTCAGCAAACCCCTTTTCTGTTTCCTTTCTTGTTAACTATTAATTCCCTCCTTCACTTGAAGCATCATTTTCAATAAGCACCGTGGCCAAGTAATTTCACTTCTTTGTGACTTCGCTGAATAATTTTTTGACTTTAGCTCATTCTCTAAGCTGAAGTCCCAAGTAGTCAGACAACTTGGCAGGAATCTGTTTAATGCATCTTGAAGGCTGGTCCTGGGGAGAGAGCTGGGGCCGGGGGCTCCACACAGCCTTTCATGCTCTCTGAGCCAAAGACAGAAGCCAGCCAATTCGAAAGGTGGTATGAAGTTCTTTTAACATTCTCACAACAGAGTTTAGATTTACCTCTACGTAACAAATGGTACTTTGTGTGCCAAGAGAAATAACGAAACAGGATCACAAAGTAAACCACCAATAGCAGAATACCAGAGGGGTTTTAAAATGTTAAAATTCTGCCGCCTCTCCCTTACCTTCTGTGAATAATACCTGGCCTGTACGTTTTCTGTTTCTGTCTCCTTTAGTCAAATATCTCCTTCCTGTCAGGAAGTTAGGGAGATGATATTTCTAGAAAAAAATGTGAATGAGCCAGGCTTTTGCTTTCTTAGTATGACTTTTTGGTACTTTCACTGATTACTACTATAAGTACTGTGCTAGCAACCAAATAAATTCTCTATCCTTAGGCCTCCATCCACGACCCATTTATCCTCTTTCCCACGGCAATCCTGGTATGTTCTCAATCCAGTATTGCATTCTCTTACCAGAATGTCCTATAATTTGCTGATGGAACTTCTTCATAAATGCTGGCATCAGTACTACTTTTCAGGAGTAATGAAAACAGTTGTTGGCTTTCTGTTTACTAATTCCTTCACTAATGCCTTTTTTCTAATTTTTAAAATCTTTGAACAATTTTACTCACCTTTCTTTGTTACTTTTCCATTCTGTTCTTCATACACCACGTGCTTTTAAGATAAACAGGTACTTGGGCAGTGTCGCTAACATCTTATTAAGCTCGTTTATCCTTCAGAATATTTAAACTACTTTTGTCTACTCACCACAATTATGTAGAAAAAAATCCTTTCTTATTCTTATACTCAATACAACATTATTTGAGTTAAATTCTATATTCTGATATTCAATTTCATCATGCCCAATGCTATAGTAGAGCTGCTGAAATGTATGATGTGCACCCAGTGTTCATTTATTCATTCTTTCTTTTTTTGAGACAGAGTCTCACTCTGTCACCTTGGCTAGAGTGCAGTGGTATCATCATAGCTCACCACAACCTCAAACTCCTGGGCTCAAGCGATCCTCCTGCCTCAGCCTCCCAAGTAGCTGGGACTACAGGTCTGTGCCACCACACCCAGCTAATTTTTCTTATTTTTTGTAGAGATGGAGTCTCACTATTACCCAGGATGGTCTCAAACTCCTGGCCTCAAGCGATCTTCCTGCCTCGGCCTCCCAAAGTGCTAGGATTACAGGTGTGAGCCACTGCACCCAGTGCGGATTATTGTTTCTTTCTTAAAAATAAATGATTGGCCAGGCGCAGTGGCTCACACCTGTAATCCTAGCACTCTGGGAGGCCCAGGCAGGGGGAATTGCTTGAGCGCAGGAGTTCAAGACCAGCCTGAGCAAGAGCGAGACCCCATCTCTATTAAAAATAGAAAAATTAGTTGTGTGTCGTGGCATGGGTCTGTAGTCCCAGCCACTCAGGAGGCTGAGGCAGGAGGATCGCTCGAGCCCAGGAGTGAGCTATGATGACACTACTATACTCTAGCCAGTGTGACACAGAGAGACTGTCTCAAAAAAAAAAAAAAAAAAAAGATGGATTAGTGATAAATAAATACTGTTTTATCCACACTTTGTCTTTTAGAACCTCTTGTGACTAGTAGCACGTATCTACAGGGCAGACGGTTGGGATGGAAGAGGGAACTGAGAAGGGGCTGCTGGCAGTCATTGCCAGACAGGAAATGAATTTACTATCTTAGTCTCATTATCACTATTCATAACTAACTGAGCTTTTTTCTAGCCCTTCCCCTGCGCCCATGTCCTCTTACTAGCCAATCTTTTTAAGCAAATGCATTTTTTAAAAAAAAACACTGTCCTTTCTAAGCATCATCTGATATCTTCTTTGATTCATTCTAATCCAGTTTCTTCGTATCATAATGCAAAAGGAAACACTTCTTCAGGTTGACACTGTGGTCAGTAATTCTGACAATGACTTTCAAAACAGCGTGTAATCATATGAGATTACAGTTTAGATCATGCTATCAGAACATCTGGGATCTATACTCAGCCCTGCGTTTCTGTGCTTTTGCTTCCTCATCTTAAATAAGTAAACAAAACAAAATGAAATGGGACCAGCATTACATAACCCTCAGAGTGGAAATTCAGAAATATACCGAGATTTGTGGTCCTTTCAAGAAATGTACCATATACATACCAGATGATGGTATTTATTTTGTCAGGAAGGTGATAAACAGTTCAAACTCACCTGCTCATGCCTGCCTCCAGCTACCAAGCAGTCTTCCCAACCGGGCAAAGGCCCCTTTAGTCAGAAATGCTGGGAGGAGAATCCAGGAAGGCACGACTGGAGCTTGGCTCCACAGCTCTTTTTCCCTTTTGTCCAACTGCCTAGCGGCAGATAGAGGAGAAAAGGTAGAAAAGCTGGGCTTTCGTGGCTTCTCTCATGCCTCTGACTTAAGAAAATGATCAACAGCAGGAAATCATAGCCAAAGAAAGCCAGAGTCACATTTCCAAGACTTCTGTCTAAATCCCTGCAAGGAAGCAGCAGGTCCAAAGTCTTTTCTCAAGTTACTCAACTTGTAATCACAAAGGCAGGCTGTGGGGGGAAGGATTTACAACCACACTCCTGTGGGTCTGAGGGATCGGAGTGGAGGAGCTTCCTCTGAGCGGAATGGAGACGGGGAGAAAGGCACCTCTGCTGGGAATGGGTGCCTTACACAGAATGCGTGAGTTGTCTGTTCTAAAGCAATAAAAAGCAAGTAACTTCTGGAAAAGGGTAATAGTGTGCAGACAATGCACATTTCATTCCTTTAGTGAAGTTAGATTATTAAATGGTGAAGCTCATGCTCTGAGAACAAATACCAAAACAAGTGAAAAGAAATCTTAAGTATATGTGAAACTTCTGAGAAAAATGAAGTCAGGCCTCAAGAACAGAGACGCAAATTTCCATTAATCTCTTGGAATGAATTAGAATCTCAAATCTCATTGTTTTACTGGGATACTATTGCCCAATAGAGGATCCCGTGATCTAAGTCCCCAATAAAGAGAGAACAAAACACGCTCACGCATGCAAGCAGGCACATGTGTGCACACGCGCACACACACACCCCTCACCCCGGAAGTCAGCACACAAAGGGCATGCATGCTCGCACACACACTCGGGTCAAAGTACAGATTGATAGACGGCAAGTGGCAGAGGCTCCCAACAGGGCAGATAATTACAATCAAAGCATCAACTCACAGACTCTGAGGAGATTTTCTTCAAAAGCTCAGCCCCTGGGGTTCCAACGAGTCTTAAAATGAGCTTCAACTGATCAATATCTAATGGTGGACTATAAAGGAAAATGTTGGGACAAAATAAAAATGAAAAACAAATGATACAAACAAAACAAAACAAAACGAAAACAAACAAAACATCCCAAGAACAAAAATTAAAAACCCCAAACCTAGCTAACATGGTGAATTCATCTAGGTCAAGGCATCTGTAGGACGGTCACTGCAAGTAGGACATGCTCCTCCCGGACAAAGATTCAAAACGCTACCACACACATATCCAATTCATGTGCATCTTGTGCATCTGTCGCATGTCAGTAAAGGGAAACAACTTTAGCTGGGTTCTGAGCTGCCAAAGACAGCGGATGAGAACACGAAAGCTTCACTCAGTCCATTTGCTCGGCCCATACCTCCTCGCCTGCCGCCAAAGCATCAGGAGCCAGTCAAGCGAAGAGCACTGGTAGTGAGAAGGCCACAAATAAGAAAAAAGCAGCAGAGCACAGTAACTGGAAATGTGCAGGTCTATTTGTGAATACTTCCCTAAGGCTGACCTAACGAGCTGGCACTACGACAGTGGGAGACCTGCCTAGATCCCGAAGCCTGAGCAGGTGAGCGTGCCCGGCAGAAAACCTGTCAGCGAGAGTCGGCCAGCAGAGGGCACTCTCCCGCCGCACGTCCTTTCAGGAGCACCACAAAAAGCAAAACAGGAGGCTTCAACTTTACAAATGCAAAATGGACATAAAAAGCTTAACAAACTCCACACATCCCGAAGGCTCTAAATAAAACGCCACGATGCCCAAACCTATATTCTGATAGACAATACTTCAACCCAGAATGTATCTGTGTCTATTAACCAGAAGACAAAAAAATTTCCATTTGTTCTAACTGCTTGTAGTCCTAACCTAAAAAGGGAAGTTAAAAAGAGAGAAAAAATGTTATAAAATAGTTTATCCACTATACTGATACTCAGGGGGAGGGAGGGAGGATGACTGTCTTCTGACCCTTGTCAGGTTTTTCACTCTAATCCTTCAGGTCTCAACTTCTACTTCACCTCCTAGGAGAGGCCTCCCCCAACACTACACAAGCAACACCCCGCTCCCTTACGCTCTCTCTCAGGCCAAGCCTGGTAACATCATAGTGCTTACCACAATCTAGGATTACTTTGCTTACTGTCTGTCACCTCTCCTGATCTATACTCTAGGAGGGCAGGGGCCACTCTGCCTGTACATCACTGATCCCCAGTGCTTAGCCTAATATCTGGTAAACGGCACTCAAAATATTAATATTTGAGGAAAAGGTAGAACAGGATGAAGAGAATAGATGCTTGCTTATGATTAGATACATAAAGGCAATACAGTATAACTTAAAAATAATGCCTGCTTCAAGCCATAGTTGCCTAAGTTCTAGGAATTACTTATGCAATAATATGACTGGCGTCTTGCCTTTCTTTTTTTTTTAGATATGAAACTGGCTTAAGTGGAAGAAAATTCTAGACAGGAGTCAGCAAATACCAGCCACTGCCTATTTTATAAATAAGGTTTTATTAGAACATAGCCATGCCCATTTATTTATGTACTGTCCATAGCCACGTTCTCAACAAGCAGTGTTACAACAGAAACCATGATTCCCGAGCCTAAAATATTTACTACCTGGTCTTTTAAGAAAAGGTGTGAACCCCATCCTAGATTTAAACAACTTGTGTTTTATAGAAAACAAAGATAAATTAGAAACAAGTCCACCCACATAAGTTATATGTAGATTAACAATAGTAGGGAATTTTGTCATCTGCAAACGACAAAAATAAGTGTTCTGAAAGTTAAAATTTCAATATTGGTTTCTTCGTTCAAGGTATTGACAAGAAAAAAAATTTAAAGCGTGTTTATGGGGACAGAGCAGGAGTGGGAGTAGGATGGGTACTATTTTTGTCTAAAATAACCAGATTATATGACAATAGAAATCAGTGAAAGTCCTCTTTGCTCACTTAAAATGACTCAATTTATAAAAATCTAGTTCCCTCACACCCACCCTCTTCCAGATCATATTTAACTGGGTGGTTACCACAAAATAAAGTACATCACATATGAGAAAAACTAGACTACTTCAACTCTCAAACAGGTGATTTTATAATATACACATCAAAACTAATCCATAAAATAAAGTTGTTGAGACCGGCACTCTTAAGGGACTTTTTTCCCTGACTACTTAAAATTAGAGTCAGGTTTTATACTTTAAGAAAGACAAAAGACTCTCTGAGTTGTGACTTTCTCAACTGCCCTAACTGCACCCCAACCTACCTAAAGAACACGCAACTCTCACTAGCCAGTGGCTGACGACAACAGTGAGCTGGGGACTCCATGTCTGTCTCCCCGTGCCCGTATCAAATCATCTCAGGCCTAAAGAATCAAGCCCCACATTGACAGCCCTCCATGATTTGGCATCAAGCTTCTTTTCTGACTCTGCCTCAAATCTTTATTCCTAATGCACTCGATGCTACGGCTCACACCAAATATTCCGGGCACTTCTAAGCTTCCAAGTTCTTATTTATGCAAATCATAAACAGGAATATCTTCCTTCTCCCCTCCTAATAAACCTTTTTTCTCTTCCTATTTACCCTTCGAAGTCCTGCTCAAACAAAAACTCTTCCTGGATACCTTGAGTTCAAATTAATTCTCTACTTTTTTTAAATAACTTATTTATACCTCTATTATAATGTTTTTTATCATTCTATCTTATTTACAATCAGAGGTAGACACTTGTTCAAGTGACTCCTATAACTCATTGAGTCTGATCATTCTGGTTTTAAGGACAGGTACCATCTTATCCCTAGCACCTTCCACGCAGTAGCTTGAAAAGACTAGTAGTTGTAATATGCTTCCAATTCAGCTCCAACCCTCCACCTTGCCCTCAAAACCCAGAATGACTATACTCTATGGAGAACCACACAGTATGAAATAAAAATCTACTTAGTAGCTAAGAGCATTTGAAAGAAGGAAATCAAAGCATGCAAATCACCACAGGTTCTCCAAAAGCTAGCAAATCCACTGAAATACAGGCCAGTCCTCCAACAGTACCAGCTACTTTAAGACCTCTACAATTTGTCCCAGCAGTTAAGACCAGAAGGAGCTTCAAGTAGCTAGATAAGCAGAACAAAGCAAAATTTACCATATCATGACAATTAGTTATTTCCACAGCACGCCATCCTTCATAATAAGTTTAACCTCTTTATCCCCCTAGGTAGAAGACACTTTTACTACTAGTTTATAGTGTTTTAATTGTAATGATCATAATGTCAAAATTTAAACCACAAATCTCCTGAACTGTTCTAAAACAAAGAAAAGGACAACTTAAGTCCAAGGTTACTCTTTAGACCAAGTCCTCTTTAACAGAAGCAAAAGGCAGTCAGACTGAGCAGGTAAAGAAAAAAAAAAAGGGATAACGGGATAATTAGAGGAGGGATACTCTAGTCACTCCCAATTGCTCTGGCCAACTCCTAGAAAACCTCCACAGACCAGAGAGTTGAAGATGAATAAAAGCACCAGCTGCAGGACCTACCTTCCTATGAGCAGCAGTTTTCAATGAAATAAATCCACACAGGCAAAGCAGAACACTGATCTTGGGAGGGTTGGAAACCCTCCTGGTGACAGACAGCGTGGATGAGAATGGGATTTAGCCCACTTCTTTCCCTTCCAGGCTCTCAAAATGTTCATTTTCACTCTCATACAAAGAAAATTTCTTAAGGTTCCCTCAGTTTGGGAACAAATCTGAGAATTCTGCCATCTCTTGGAAAATACATTCTCAAGTTACAGAACAAAGGGCAAATAATCCCATAAGATATTTTTCTTCTTCAACATTTATTAGGGCACTTGCTTTTAGTGTCTAAAGTGAAACTGCTTTTTAAAAATGAGAGAGCACATTTGTACCAGTGACTGAAAGTGAGCGGTAGATGTGACAAGAAGGGGCTTCCAGAAGCTTTAGCTCCACTGTCAGTTTTCTCTCTCAATCTGGGTGGTATGAACATAGGTGTCCATTACATTATTCTTCGCCTTGTAGTGTGTCTGAAATATTCGCAACATGTTTGAAAAACATCAAAAGAAGAAATGAATAGAAGTAGAACTAATAAGCAAATTTATTTAATATACTACGAAAATTCACATGGAGCAGGGTAGCGGCTGCTGGCAAGTGGACTGTAACTCAGCAGCACCATCGCCCCTGGTTAATGTCTTAAGAGCCACTTCTATTAAAATAAAAGGGGGGAGGTTTTACACATGAAGTAAATGTACTTGATCATGCAGGAACGGGAAACAAGAGCAAGCCAAGACTGTGCTTCTAGTAGAAAAAACAGTAACTGACACATAACAGGGCCATGAAACTCACTTTCTCTCTTCTTAAAGTTGCAGAATGTTAAGCAACAGTAATAACATTTTCTAACTGGCTCACTCATTTCAAAATCAGTAGTATTTGAAATAAGTTAGTACTATACCTGAAGAGACATTCTGTGTCCTTTCTCCCTTCTAATATAAAGTTCTGTCAGCTGTGTCCACTTGATATACCTAGTCAACTAGGCTTGTGAGGGCTTCATTCTTTAAAAAAATATACAATACTATTATTAAGCCAGATGGAAGAGTTATGCAAAGTATAACTTCTAACCTCATAAAATACAATTAGCTTTAAAACAAAAATCAGTATGTCTTATATCTTTAAAGGAACTCCAGGGATTATTAACAACCAATACCAAAAGAATCTTTCAAGCAGACTAATCAAAAAACCCGAGAAAAAGGTAGAACAGGAAGACAACTTGCAGAGATCTAGAAATGGGCAATCCAATCCAACACCACTAGCCACATGTAATTAAATTTAAATGTAATCTAAAGGCCTGATGAGGTGGCTCACACATGTAGTCCCAGCTACTCAGGAGGTTGAGGCAGGAGGATCACTTGAACACTGGATCCAGAACACTGGATCACTTGAACATTGGAGGTTGCAGTGAGCTATGATGACACCACTGCACTCCAACCTGGGTGACAGAGAAAGACCTTGACTGAAAAAAACAACAAAAAAAAGTAATCTATGTAAAATTTTAATGACATTTAAAATTAAGATAAAAACATCAGAAAACTGACTAAAAGAGAACTTCCCAACACGATAAAGAGCATTTATGAAAAAACAACAGATAACATCATACTCAGTGGAAAGAGACTGAAAGCTTTCCCTCTAAGACAGGAAGAAGACAAGGACACCCACTTTCACTGCTGCTATTCAGCACTGTACTGGAAGTTCTAGACAGAACCATTAGACAAGAGAAAGAAATGAAAGCATCTAAATTGGAAAGGAAGAAATGAAAGTATATTTTCAGATGACATGATCCTACATATAGAAAATCCCAAAGAATCCACAAGACAGCTTATAGAGCTAATAAATAAATTGAGCAAATTTGCAGGGTACAAGGTCAACAAACAAAAATTAGTTGTGCATTTATATACCAACAATGAACACACCAAAACGAAATTAAGAAAGCAATTTCATTTACAATAGCAGCCACGAGAGTAAAATGCCTAGGAATAAATTTAACCAAGGAGATGAAAGACTTGACAACTGAAAACTATAAAACACTGCTGAAAGAAATTAAAAACCTAAACAAATGGAAAGAGATTTTGTATCTTGTGTTCATGGAGAGGCTGACTTGGTATTATTAAGATGTCAACATTATTCAAAGTGGTCTAAAAATCTGATACAATCCCTACCAAAATTCCAGCAGTCTTTTTTGCAGAAGTGGATGTCAATTTGATGTCAGTCATCAAATTCATACGGGATTACAAGGGACCCCAAGTAGCCAAAACAATCTTGAAAGAGAAGAACAAAGCTGGAGGACTCAAACTTCCCAATTTCAAAACTTACTATAAAGCTACAGAAATCAAAACAGTGTGGTACTGCCATAAGGACAGATATATAAACCAATGGAATAGAACAGAGAGTCCAGAATTAAACCCATACATCTATTGCTAATTATATACACCAGATTTCTAAGAAACAGGTAGAAGGTTAATGAAACAAAAAACAAAGAGAAATACGAGGGCACAAAGTTCATTCGATGGGGGAAAGAATAGTCTCTTCAACTTATGGTGCTGACACGAATGGATTTCCACATGCAAAAGAGTGAAGTTGGAACCCTACCTCATATCATAGATAAAAATTAATTCAAAATGGATCAAAGACCTAAGTCTTTGCTAAACACTCTTACACTCTTAGGAGTCATAAAACTGTTAGTAGAAAACACAGTGATCAATCTTCATGGCCTTGAATTTAGCAATATATTCTTAGCTATGACACCAAAAGCATGAGCAACAAAAGAAAAAAACCAAATAAATTGGAACTTCATCAAAATTAAAAATTTTTGTGTATCAAAGGATTGTATTATTAAGAAAGAAAAAGACAACACACAGAACAAGTTAGAATACTTACAAATCATGTATTTGATATGGGTCTGGTATCCAGGATATATAAAGAACTCCTACCACTCAACAACAAAAAGACAAACAACCCAATTAAGAATAGGCAAAAGACTTGGAACAGACATTTCTCCAAAGAAGATATACAAATGGCCAACGAGCATACAATAAGATGCTCAACATCATTAGTCATGAGAGAAATGCAAATCAAAACCACTATGAGATACCACTCATACCTACTAGGATGGCTATAATAATAAAAAGAGAAGAACAAGTGTTACCCTCATACATCACTGGTAGGTGTGTAAAATGGTGCATCTACTATGGAAAACAGTTTGGCAGCTCTTCAAAAAGCTAAACATAGAATTACAATATGACCCAACAATCCCCTCCTAGGTACATACCCAAAAGAATCAAAAACAGGAACTCAAACAGATACTTGTATAACAATGTTCACTGTAACATTATTCACAATAGCCATAAGGTAGAAACAACCCAACTGTCTACCAGCAGATGGATGGATAAACAAAATGTGGTAAATACCTATAATGGAATAGTATTCAGCCATAAAAGCAATGAAGTTCTGATACATGCTACAATGTGATGAACCTTGAAAACATTATATTAAGTGAAATAATCCAGACACGAAAGGACAAAGATAGTATGACTCCAGTTACATGAAATAGAAAGAACAGAGGTTATCAGAGGAGAGGAGAATGGGAAGTTATTGTTTAATAGGTTGAGAGTTTCTGTCTGTGGTGATGACTGTACAACACTGTGAATGTAATTAATGCCATTGAATTGCATACTTAAAAATGGTTAAAATGGTGAAGTTTATGTTATATGTATTTTATCGACAATAAAAAAGTTAAAACGGTATTAATAAATTTTACATTTTTTATGAAATGTTTTTCAGTTCAGTTTCTAGGTTACACTAGCTACATTTCAAGTGCTCAACAGCCATATGTGGCTGGTGGCTACAAACCACCATACTGGACAGCACAGATATAAAACATCTGCAAAGTGTTCTAGCAGACAGTTCTTATTTAGAAGCTAACGCCACCAATTCCAAATGCAAAATGATTAATTCAAATGAAGAATACCCTTTAAATTTTTTCTTTTTTTTTTTTCTTTTTCTAGGAGGAAAGATGATGCTGAAAGAATATCCTTTAGAGGTTGCCTCAGCAATAAGTTGCATTTAAAAGTCACAAATGAGCAGTAGCTGTATCCCTTTGGGCCAAAGGAAGAGGGTATGGGGCCAGCACATTCTCCAAAGGTTTTAAAAAAAGGAATTCTAGAAATTAGAGGAAGAGTAAAGAATAGAATATTGAAAAGAAATTGTGGCCTAAGTGACAGTTTTGGATCTATCTTCTCTGGGTCTTGGTTTCCTCATCTATAAAACAGGGGATTCAACCAGATGCTCTCTAATTCTTAACTTTCTGATTTCATCGGTACCCTTAAAAAAATGAGGAAAGACTGTTAACTAAATAACTTTCGGGGTCAGCCATGGTTAAAATTCTAGTTGTATTCAACACTGGCTGCACACCAGAATCACCTGGAGACTTAAAAATATACCAGAGTCTGTCCTCTGACCCACCCCAGTGAAGTTGAGTCTTTGGAGTGGTGCCCAGGCATCCAGTTTTTAAAAGCTTCCCAAAGTGATTCTGACACACAATGAGGGTTACGAACCACTATGCTAAAACATGAGTGATTGCACAGTTCAGGCAAAACAAAAAACAAACAAACAAAAAAAACAATGGGGAACACTTCCCTCTTTTCTTCTTGCCAGGCAACCAAAGCTATATCTATACAGACAGCAACTGACAAGAGGAAGGTTAAGTATTTTACAAATATAAATCCTTTGCATTTGATTTTTACAATCCAGGAAACCATCTTTTCTAAAAAAGAGCCAAACAGAAAAGAAACAGTGAATTACTAAAATCAAAATGTTAAAATGAATTCTCACATATTTTTAATAAAAAATGAATCTCCTATTAAAAAGTTTAAATGCTAGGTTGCTTCTCTGAAGTTCACAGAAGAAAAAGAGGCAGGCATAAAGGGAAGACTTCCTGCAGGCTGAAGGTCAGCATTCTAAAAGGGTCATGCCATCAAGGGCAGACAGCTGTCTGAGATAGAACCATAAGGACACTAAACCCACATTGGTTTGAAAACTTTCTACCACTAGCCTGCCAAGGAGATCTATCCTTTACTACCTCTCACAGAATTAAAAAAAAATAAATAAATAACCATTAATGATTCATAGGTAGACAATAAAGGGAGAAGGTAAAGTGGGAAACTGTTTCCCAAAGGCCATTACTAAAGATGATGGCTAATATTTACTGGTAGGCAACAATCTCAGTACTTTCAAGATATTATCTTGCTGAATTCTCACAATAACCTTGTGAGGTATACACTATTATTATCATTTCATAGTTAAGGAAACTGAGACACAGATGTCAGAAAACTTGCTCAGCTAAGCACAGTGGCTTACACCTGTAATCCTGGCACTTTGGGAGGCCAAGGTGGGAGGACCGCTTGAGGCCAGGAGTTCAAGACCAGCCTGAGCAACAGTGAGACTATGTCTTTACAAAAAATAGAAAAAATTAGCCAGGTGTGGTGGTGCATACCTGTTGTCCCAGTTACTCAGGAGGCTGAGGCAGGAGGATCACTTGAGGCTAGGAGTTCAAGCTTATAGTGAGCTATGATGAGGCCATGGCAGTTCAGCCTGGGCAACAGAGCAAGATCCTGTCTGATAAAAAAAGGAAAGGAAAGGAAGGAAAAGTGGAAAGGAAAGGAGAGGGGAGAGGGGAGGGGAGAAGGGACAGGGGAGAGAGGAGAGAGGGAAGAGGGAAGAAGGGAGAGGGAAGAGGAAGGAAGCTTGCTCAAAGTTACACAGCTGGAAGGAAAAGAGCTAAGATCTAAACCCAGGAAGTCTGATCCCAGAGTATGTGCTCTTAACCAGCGGGCTGTATTGTCTGTCTCTCTCTGCTACTTTGTCTATCTATGGAGACACGAGTGTCTGTAACTGACTGAATGACAGCTGGAGATACAGATAACAAGAAGAGGAAGGGGAGGGAGAACACGGAATAGTATCAGGACAGCATCTGCTCCAGAAGGAAAATCAAAGATGGGACTCTGAGATATGTACCTGAAGAAAGGGGGAATCACAGATTTTCCCTAATTCTCTTAACTTGGACTGTAATATATATGCCAAATTTCTAAGAAACAGATAAAAAGTGAATGAAAAGACAAAGGAGAAATGCTAGATATTAAACAAACTTAAAATCCAGGGATAGGGAGTAATAAAATGAGCTAAGTATAGGGAGACTGAACTCAGTATCAATCCAGTAATATTCAGAGAGAAACAAACAGCTTTACCTAAGAGAGGTTTTTCAGTTCACAAGGCAAGTACATTCACTCTAGCAGAAGACAGAATACACGGATAGATAGCATGAACATCACAGTCACCGTAAAAGTGTATCTCAAACTATAAGCAAGTGAACTGACATTCTGGTTATAAACTCAAGTGAGTTTGTTTAGGTAAGGGGCTAAAACTGTTTTTAGATCTCTAAGCCTGACAGAGCAGAAGCAATTGCAGTGTATCTAACAGCCCAACCAAAACCATTCAAAGGCTAGTCAGCTGAATTCTACAAAAATCCCCCAAACTAATTCTAGACACATAATTTAACATTCCTTCTCACCTAAACATGCTCCCCAAGTGGAACTGATGAAGGTTCTAACAAACCACATTTTGATGACATTATTATTAAACTATGAGACAAGCATGCCGCAGATAGGAAGGGGCGAAATGAAGGGGTTATGAGAGACCATGAACTAGACAGCAAGTCTGGGAGTAAAGCAAGGTTTGGCTGCAATCAAGGATGAAGTCGTGCTGGAAAAAAAAAAAGGTACGTGACAGGGTGACCTTATCACTTCTTGCTTTTACTAGTTGTTGTTAAACAACAAACATAACAAGAGTCAGCAGGTACATCATTACAAGGACCAAACACAGCCTTTTCAATACATAAAACAAACGTAACGGCAAGATGCCCTTGATTTATAAATGGGTATCCTGTGCGCATGAAGTGTTTGTACAAGTAGACTAAACGTGTCATTGGGGTCTGGAGCTTCTCATGAATATGCTTGGGTCTCAGAAGTGCTGTGAGAAGATTAATGTAACAAGGGACTTGCTGCAAAAAGATGACAGATGAAAGATTTAAAGTGTTTTTCAGCTTATGAGGAATTTTCCAACTCACAGAAGTAAACTGAAGCCACTTTCTTGGCAAGGCAAGCTACTCAGCAAGAAGAAAGACCTCATAATGCATATCTGGACTATCAAAGCAAGTAACTGGGAGCCTTCTCTAGAGATAAGTAAAAGTAGTATACATCCATGGACACTGGAATACAAATAAGAAACAAGAATCCAAAACTTTTTAAAGGATACGGTCTGTACCAGGAAACAATGTTCTTCCAGTCAACAGCTCGGCCATTATGCATCCCACTGACCAAATATCAACTGGCAAAATTAAAGAGAAATAAAAGTACGTGCAATGTCACTATTACTGTACTTGGCCACAAATGGAACCATAACAAGGGGTGAAACATTCAAATGAATATTTAAGTCGTCTGCAGCTCAACAATCACACTCATTTTTATAAAAATAGGTAAGCCCTTCACCCCGCTAAAAGGCTATTCATAGGTGGCATAAGTCAAAACACACTTAAATTAAGAAAAATAAGCTGTTCAAAAAGGGGCAAAAATTTCTTATTGGTAGAATGGTGGATTATCCAAGTAATATTGAGGGGTTAAGATTATGAACCCATTGTCTTCAGGCAGAAGTACTCAGAGAATATGTTGAAAATCTAAATAAATAAAAATCCAATTGCTAAATCACAAAGTTTGAAAGCTATGTATAAAAATCCCGCTTCCGCATCTGAGCAAGAGAAATATTTTCTATTTGTGGGCTCTAAAAGGATCATTGAGGGAAGAAAAGATACTTCCTCCCACTCCCACCATGTCTACTTCTGCGAATCCCAAATACATCCAGCAAGGTATTAATAAGGTCCTAAATAGCCAGTGCAAGCGATACCTGTCTGGTTGTAATGCATCCAGTTCAGCATGATCTCAGGAGCCCTGTACCACCTAGTGGCCACGTAGCCCGTCATTTCATCATCTGTATGCCGAGCCAGTCCAAAGTCCAGGATCTAAGGGAGAGAAGAGAAATCAGGCACTGGAACAAACTGCTAAGACTTAGAAAGCAGGCAGGAAAAAAGCTCTGTTGTCTTATAAAAAAGGAGAACAATACAGTACTTTCATGAACAGATTTCCGGGTCCATGCTTAGAATACATGGTAAACACACAACAAGAACTTTAAAACTACAAAAAGCAAAAAAGCCCCTCCTAGGTATTTAATCAAGAGCAATGAAAACTGTGTCCACACAAACGCTTGCACATGAATACTCATAGCAGCTTGACATAGCCTCAGACCCGAACGGAGCAAATGTCCACCAACAGATAAACACATTCCGGTATCTTCGTAACAGGAAATACAACTACTTAGCAATAAAAAGGAAGAAACCATTGATATACAATACAAATGAAAAACATTATACTAAACAAAGCCAGACACAACAAATACACACTGCATGAAACTCCAGAAAAGAGAAATCTAATCTACAGTGTCAGAAGCAGCCTGGTAGTTGCCTGGAGCCAGGATTAGGGGCGGGAGGGGTAGGGATTGACTAGGGACAGGCACGGGGAACTTTCTGAAGTGAAGGAAATGCTCTTTATCATAAATGTGGGAGTTACACAGATGTAAATTATGTTTTTTTAAGTTGAGTAAAAAGAATGAAATTAAACAAAAAAAGTTTCAGAGCTACTTGCTCTTTACAGACAATAGTTCACTTATCTTTGAATTATTTTGAGTGAGTTGGTTTCTGCCACTTTTCCTCTGAAGAATCTATTTAACCTACTAATTACCTCTTCAGGATTGCTTACTTTGTATTCAGACTATAATTTTCTTTTCACTCTGATTAATATATTAATTTTCTAATTTTATTTTTAAATGAAAACAAGACAACTGATGCCACTTTCAGAGTCACTCAGCTTACTCAGAAATGGCTTAAATTTCAAAGTCTGATATTCCTAAGGACATTGTGAACTTTCAGACAAAAAGTCATGGCTTATAAATATGAATCTATTCCCTACAAAAGTCTGCCTGGTTAGTCAAACAATAATCTCAAGGTGAAGCGAAGAATCACTACTGTCTCTTCGTTTTACCTTCAGCTCACAGTCTTCGTTCACAGCTAGATTACTAGGTTTTAGGTCCTAGGAAGCAAACACAGAGAGGACAGGATCAACTTTATGATGCATGATAATTCTCTCCCTACAGTTAATAACGAGGATCCAGACAAAAGAGTAAGACTTCACCCAGCTAGTGACAATCTCCATCCTATATGCAGTGTCTAGTCCAAATTAGCCTTAAATAGGAATAAACTATGTATCTTCTTTCTTTAATCAGTCTAAATATAGAACAAAGTTGCAATCGATCAATATTTCAATGGCTGAAGTAAGTCTACGTTATTAGGATCTTGGCTAAATGCCATTCTTCCACCTCCCCACTGGCCCCCCAAAATAATTTAATCAAAGTCATGATACACATACCCTGTGAATTATGTCAGCTGAATGTATATACTGTGAAAAAGAAAAAAGCCAGTTAAATCAAAGTTGTCTCCAACCTCCCACAGTCATATTATACGTTTGTTGCATATTGTCATGAATCAGTAAGAATTGCTGGTGTTAACAGTGGGAACAGAAATCGGAACAAGTGACTGTCAGATTCTGTACATTTACCATAACTATAATCTCCACAGCCACTGACTCCCCTCACTTGAGACTTGAATCTGTTTTCTTGTTGGCACTCTGGAGCTCAATAGGGACTCAAAGCTGCTAAACATCAAAGATGGTTTAATTTTAAAACACTGTCTATCTGCCCCGCCCGCAAATAAATTAGCCTTTAAGGATTTTTTAAAAAATCTCAATATCACACTGACCAGGTTTCAGATTATATCAGAAATTATTTTTAGATGTAATAATGAAGAGTCCTCATCTCTCAGATATGTGTACTGAAGTATCTATGGGCAGTATGACATGATGCCTAGACTTGCTTTAAAATAACTCAGGGCATGGGAAATACAAAAAAACATGACTGGCCACATGCTGGTAATTGTGGTCACTAAGTGAACACGATGGTTTATTGTACTATGATCTTGACTTGTGATTTTGTGTTCGAATTTTCTGTAAGTTGTTTGTCCGTTTGTTCTAAGTCCTTTTAAAATGGGGGGAGGGAGAGAAAGGGAGAATTCATTTCTCAAAATTAGTGGTATTGTCTGTACCTTTAGACCTCGGAGAATTTGGTAGATAAGGAACTGAACATGGTCATCTGTAAGCTTCTGACATTTCACAATGTTGTTCAGATCTGCCCCCATGAGATGGGTCACCAGATACCTAGAAATTAATGAAAAGTTATACAATAATCCAGAACCCCTAAAAAAGCTCTTATCTTCATAAGACTTTTAAAGTTTTTCAAGGAAAGGCCACCTAGTAAATACCACAATGATAGCTAAAAACTCAACTACTCATTTGTGGGGCTGGGGGTGGGGGGCTGCATTTTCAACGTTATCCTAACTTCGCTACCTGCCATCTGTTCTAAAAATTTCTGTACTCATTCCTACCTGATATATCTTTTCTCAGGTTCCCTCGAGAAAAAAAGAAAACAAAAAAGCAAAGATGGAGATTAGAAAGACATATGTGTCATTATTAGTTTTCTTTGAAATGTTATTCTTGCATGAGAAATATACAGCATAACTTAGTGCATGGCCATAATAAAGTATCTTGTATTTTTAAATCCACCATTGTATTTTCACCTCATTATTAACATAAACCTTCCACACTGTAGGTTCTAAAATAGGAGTATCTTCAGATTTTCAAACTATAATTCTTCTTTTTCGAGAATGACTGGTAAAAGGATATTGGTCATTGACAATATTCCTGCATTTACCTTAAAGGAAGGAGGAACATGTTTTATCTCTACACAAGATGAGGCATTCCAGAACTTCTCCTCATGGGTGTGGTGCTGGCTATTAATCCCATCCTTACATGCTAAGATTAGGGAAGGATTACATTCAAGTCCAACAGGTTCAACACAGAGATTCCAGATAGAACGCCTTAACCCACTCATTACTGTACTACACAGCTATGGAAACATAAAAACTAGATCGGCATTAAAGAGGCTGAATTTTTTAAATTAGGGTAGGTTTCATGTACTAAGAATCATTCCCATTCTCGAGGTTGAGTGTCAGTTAAGCTATAAAGAAAGCCGATTTCATTTCGTTTCTATTTTTATTTTTTATAAATTTGGGGGAAAGCAGGCCAGTAAATTTAGATCTATTATTAAAGTACTATATGAATAAATATGTGTGTGACTTTTCTGTACACACACACACGCACACAGAACCAACACACTATATTTGTTACTTTCTTTCCTCCAAGAGGAATTAAATTTTTTTCCTCTATCATAATTTCCACATAAGGCTGCCATGGTCAGTTCTCAATTTCTGAAGACCAACAGGACTTAGCCTACTTGTAACCTTTAAGTAAGCTTTTAGCATTTTATATTTTTAAAACTTGCATGTTTATGTTGCCTTGAGGAAAGGGTGGACCCTAAATGTAATTTAAAGAGTAAATTAGACTTTTCGTAAAGGTAGTTTGGATTTAAGAGATGTTTCAATGTCAATATAACATAATCAGAGGCAGGGAGTTCTTATTCTGCGCCATGCAATGTGGTAAGCAGTTTATTGTGTTCGTGTCTCATATACTCTTCCCAACAACTCTATAAGTTTCCCATTTCATTGACGAGGAAACAGACAGAACAAGGGTAAGTAATCTGCTCAAGGTTGAAAAGGAGCAGTAATGTCAGGTTTGAATCTAAAACTGTTTGATCTCAGAGACTAAGATCTTAATCACAGCACATATTGTGTCCAAAAACTCTTCCGGTTGACACAGAATTTACGTAAAGAGGATAGCCATTTTAAAAAAGTTTTATAAATGACGTAATCAGGGAAGCATTCATTATCTGATAATTTCCTTAAATTCTCAATATTGTACTTATTATCAAAGTTAATCTTGAACTAATGAAGAAGACATTTTTTTTGCTGTCAAGAGCATAACAATATCCTGTCCTAATCATAGTCACCATGTTTTTTAACCCCAAATTGGCACATAAGCTGAGGAAGAGAGAATCCAATTTTATTCTTTTAAGACTGCTTTGCAAATAATTATATTTTGTGACATTGGATAATAAAAGAGTTATTCTTTCAACTTTTCTAAATAATTTTAAGGAGACGTGAACATAATTTGTCTTGAAATAAAGCCTAAAAGTCCTAACTAATATGTCTGAGCTAGTTCACAAAGGTATTAGGCAATATTACTAATGAAACCACAGCAATTTCAAGTATAACTCTTGTGTTTTAACGGTTACCAGCACCAAAACAAGCATCATTAAAAATTACTGCCTGTTTATGGAAGACACACCAACTTCTAAAAATAGAAGAAATCTCACACAGCCAGAAGACAACTGATGGCATAGACTAAGGGAAAGAGTGTGCTTTTAATCAGAATATTCCACCACTGTGCAATTCTTCTCAAACCCCTTCCCCATCAGAGATCACTTCCATTTTATCACTAAAATTTCCAGAGTTAGAGTGAGACTGCCAAAACATTATGTAAGTATATAAGATTTAATTAATCTATAGAGTAATAACTATCAAGCATTGCTACTAGGCTCCAATGAAACCAACTGAAAAGGCACTGTTTATGCCAGAAGTGTCCTGCAGGAACTAACCTAATCACCATATGTTGTTTCCATGAGGCCCCAAAACCAATTCATGAGCACCAATTGTCAAATTCTGACTCCCATACAGAAAGACTTCCAAAATAAATCTTGCATCAGGGGACAAAAGCAAACATCATTAAAAATTATGGCCTGTTGATGGAAGACACACCAACTTCTAAAAATAGTGAAAAGGATGGGGGTTGGGAACACAGATAGGCAAATTTTTTAAATGAGTCAATTCCCAAAGGGGCATTAATGGAGAGTCACAAAATTTCTACTGTGTTTCTGGGAAGCATATTTGATTACATTTTAATAAAGACACAGCTAATATTGTCAATGCACATAATGCCCAAAACAAGGGAGATTTGACATGAGTACAGCTGGAAAGCTATCTAGTTCTCCCATCTTTAAAAAGAAATTAAGTCAGTCGGACTTTATTAGGCTAAAGGCCGAAAAGATGATTTCATGGTCTGATACAAATCTTTTTCACTTTTCCTGTGAAGTTAAATTTAATCAAAATATAAAGAGCATAAATCACATTTCTCAAAGTTACTCTTGTAAGTAAGATGTACTATACCAGCAAGAAGGCAGAACTCTGTAGTAAGTGGTTTTCAGTACTCTAGACAGCGCCCCATTCTAGAGCTTCATTTATTAAGAACTTCTTGGATAACACTCAATTGTCAAGACCACCCCCCCCCCACAACTTCCTGCTTCTTAAAGCATAAAACAATCAGAAAGAACCTATGAAGAAAAATATTTCTTTTATACCTATAGATTCGCATCTTTACTCTATCAGCCCTATTCAAAGCAATTATCAAAAGGCAAAAAGTATTTCTTCCATATTTAAACAGGGTATTTAAAACAATCACAGGGATTGATGATTTGTAACCACAAGCTTCTGCGGCTTATCCATTGATCCTTGGGACGTACTACAGACTATTCTCAACGTGAGAGACAGAGTGATTCTTTAAAAGTAAAAATCAGAGCATGTCACTCCTTTCCTCAAAAGGCTCCTTATTTCACTCAGAGTAAAATACAAAAATCCTTTCAATGATCAATAAAACCCTATATAATCCAGTGTCCTGTTCCCAATTACTGCTCTGACTTTAACGTCTACTACTCTCTCTCCCCTGCTCTTACTCAGCTCCACAATGGCCTCACTGCTCTAGTTCCAATACAGCATGCAGCCCTTCTGCCTCAGGACCTTTGCACTGACTGTTCCTTCTGCCTGTAATGCTCCTCCTTTAGATATCCGTGGGTCTAATTCCTCTATTCCTTCAAATTTTTGCTCAAAATTCGTCTTCTCAATGAGGCCTATCCTTACCACTCCATTTAAAATTCCATCTCTCCCCTACCTTGTACTCCTAATTCTTCTTCCCTGTTGTACCTTTTCTTTTTATCTCTAGCATTATTGCCTTCTAACATACTATATAGTTTCCTTTTTTGAATGTTCATTGTTTATTGTTATCTACCTGCACAGTGTTCATGGAAGACAGGGCTATTTTTTGGTATGTAAAGTAGTATGTAAAGTACCTGTAGTATGTAAAGTACCTAGAACAGTGTGTGACAGACAGTGGGCACTCAATGCTGAGCTGAACTGAATGACTCAGGACAACTCATATAGCACTACCAGTAAGACAAGGCAAGGGCACGTTTTATTGAAACATGCATGCCAAAGATCTTACCTAGTAAGCAGACCAGACCAGACTGTTCTAATCTAAGGGGTAGAAGAAGGATTCAGCAGCCAAGCAGGCAGCTTAGCAAGCTTATTTCTCAATAAACTATTCTCATTTGAAGCAAAGATTACTAAAAGGTGCCCTCGGCATTACTTGCATCAACCAAACTAGACTCAACATTTTACCATATGGTCTGCATTACAGGATGAAAACAAAAAGCTAGTCAAGAGAGAGAGTACGGAACATGCTATCAAACAACTCATCGACCAGTTACAAACAGTGATAGTACAAGGTCATTCTATCACTCCATCAACAAATATTTATTATTGGGCACTGGGGACACTGTGGAAAAGACAGATGCAGCATTTAGATGAGAGCAAGGCATGTGTGAATATATAATCACAACAGAGCATGATCAGAGCTATAAAAGGGGACACCAGGGTGCTGGAGAACACACAGGATAGGGCCCCAGCACAGACTTAAGAAGGAACGAATTAGGGATAGATTGCTTAAAGCAGCAGTCCCCAGCCTTTCTGGCACCAGGGACCGGTTTCATGGAAGACAATTTTTCCACAGACTGGGGATGGGGCGATGGGGTGTCGTGAGTGCATGGGCTGCAGCCCAGGGTTTGGGGACTGCAGGCTAAAGGGGTTCAAACTCTTGAGCTAGGCCTTGAAGCTTCTTTACCTTTTCTAATCAGATAATCTGAGAAAAAGGTGGCATCTTATCATGTCAGACAAAAACTAAATGGTACTTTCTTAAATGTGTAATTTATTTAGATTTCAAACGTTAGTCTGTGAAGACATCCACAAGAAGCTTCACCACCCACTCGTCCCCGTTTTGGCAGACCTCTCTGATAAGAAAATAAATTACAAACATAAATGTTAATACAGTTAACTCATTCGTCTTTCTCCAAGACCATACTTCTTCCCATATTCCCTATCTTGAGCACTCATCCCAGTTTCAAAGAACAGAAATACTTTCGTAAGCCCAAACAACTGGGCTGGGTATTTCTTTCAGTGATGGTGGAAGGCATCATTTCCAGGCAGATGATGTTTATTATTAGCTAAATTAAGAAAACAACCCTACACATACACACACCAAAAAACCAGAATTCATTAATGTACTATTTTTATCCACTTATAAAAGGAGAATCAATGGCTATCTATTCATTTAACACTCTCCATTCCATATAAACCTCTTTTCTATACTCTTTATACATTTTCTTCATTCTTTGACCATCTGGAATAAATAAGCTCCACATCCATCCCTATCTGTTTCTTTGGACAAGTAACTACCTTCTTTAAAGGCTTTCCTCCACTAAGCTTCTCCAATATTCTGAGTTCACGCGGCACCCTGTATGTTGTCTAGACATTACAGATTTGACTCAGTTCTTTAGTTATTTTGGGTAAGCATTTATATTTTCTCTTTAGTAAGACTATATGCAACTGGAAGACAGAGGCAGGTCTTTAGCTTTGGCATCTTACATAGAACCACACAGTATTTACCAGTAATAAGGGTTAGCAGACTTTCAAATAATAATCATAGCCTTGGATCAAGAAAAATGTGATGAGAAACAGATTTAGAGTCAAAATACTTGGGAGAGATGCAAGTTTATGTGTGATATTATAGAATTAAGTTCTCTACTTCAGTTTCCTCATCTGAAAATTAGAGATAATAGTATCTATTCCACAGGGTTGTTGTGTTAAATGAGAAAATTTATGTGAAAGTCCTTTGTACATTGTAAGATGCTATTGAAAAAAGAAATAAAGTTAGTGTTATAGAGCCGCCCACCCACATGTTTTTTAGTTTCACTCACATGCATAAGGCCATGTTTTTAAACAAAGGATGTAGTTGTAATGTTGGCAAGAATTCAAACCAAAAGAAAATTAAAGTCAGATATTAATAACGAGAAGCATCATTACATAAATTTAAGTTCCTGGAAAAGTCTTAAATTCTTTTCAGATTTTCAACTGGTATGCTCATCTAAAACATTGCCTAAAGTGTTAAGGATCCAGGAGAAAAACTGCCTCTGATAAAACGAAATCTTTTTCTCACACATTATGGAATGTGCTTGGGTGGGGAGAAAGGGGAAGACAGTTGTAAATACGCTCATCCCATGTAAAAGTAAAACCTTTCGTCCTTTTTCCAATCCCACCCTCAGTTCCAGGACCCTTTGAACTCTTCTCTCAGGCAGCCACCATAATAAGGCTTAGCTTACAAAGTCCCAGATGACCTAGTCCCTCCCCACTCAGCTTCATCCTTTCCATACACACCTCTGTTCATACCGACCACACCACCTCTGCCCTCGGCTCTCTCTCAGCCCCTGGCTGAACCTGCATTTTCTCCACTTTCCCAACTCACACTCATCCTTCAAGCGCTGAGCATACGCATCTCTTTCTATGCAAAGCCTTCTCTGAAGACACCCCACGTCTGGGTTAGGTGGCCATTCTATGTGGATTTTAGCACCATGTACCTGCCCTGTCATGGCGATTCTTATGTTCACCTGTTTAACAAACAATTGACCGTGTGTTACTGTCCTAAGTACTAACAACTTAGCAAAGGAGAAAACAAACTTCATGCTCTAACAGAGCTAACAAATAAAGGGAGAAGACAGACAATGACAAATATGTGATGGTAAAATTTGCCAAGAACAAAGGAGGGTAAGGAGCAGACAGTGACAGCGGGGGAACTATTTCCCTTACGGTGATAAAGGGAAAAGAGCTTCTGATGAGAAAAGCCTTGCGTGGAGTCCTGAAGGAAATGAAGAAGCCAGTCATGTGGATATGTGGGCACAGTGTTCCAGGTCAGTATCAGAAACCAGTGCAAAGGTCGTATTGGGAAAGTGGCTGTTTGTATTCAAGGAAGAACAAGAGGACAGAGTAATGGACTGGGATGGAGAGAGAGGGTGGAAAGAGGGCTGGGTGAGGCTAGACGAGACAGTGCACAGGGCCCAATCACGCAGGACCTCTCAGATCTTACCATGCTGTACTTTGTTTGATCATTTAAATTGTTCTTCTCTCCCATTAAGAGTCTCAACTCAACAATCGGGGATCAAGTTTATCTTATTTATTGTTGTGTTCCTCAGAGACCAGTGCTGTGTCTAGCACAGGGTGGAGATACATTTTATTGAACAAATCAGGTTAAAATGTAAATCCAGAAATTCTCTTCACCAATTCAGTGTCTTCAGCTCCTTTTATATTGAAATAAAAGGTGAAACTTGGTTGAACAGTTATTATTAGTAAATGGAAGGCTAAGCTAGCTGATCGTTTGCTCATTGGCTTTCGTTAAAACAAAGGCTGCTGACTGACCTGCTGTAGGTCTCCTGCTAGATCACAGCAGAATCCAAAAGCCCACTTCCATTTCCTTCTTCAAGAATGAAGCAGAGGTAAGTAATTCAGTGTAAGAAACCCAGGATGGGAAGTTGTAAAATAAAGGAAAAAATGTCAGAAGACTAATTTCCACTTAACCCATGATAATTCAGTTTCCCTGAAATTTGAGGAAATAGTTACCAGAAGAATCCAAAAATTCTTCATTGCCTACAAAGCTTGATCAAAGAACCACTATAGTTAAGAAAAGGCATTACTATAGCAGCACTAAGTTGCAGCTTGCTCCAGGGTTAGGTTCAAATACTGGCTATTTAAGATTTTTGCATTTCTGTTTGTAACTAAATATTTGCAGCACACACAGGCACATACTTATCATTGTGTTACGACTGCCTACAAGTCTTCAGTATAGTAACATGCTGTACAGGTTTGCAGCCTAGGAGCAATAGGCTGTACCACATAGCCTAGGTATGTAGTAGGATATACCATCTAGGTTTGTGGAAGTACACTCTATGATATTAGCACAATGACAAAATTGCCTTATGAAACACTTCTCAGAAGGTATCCCAGTCAGTTAAGCAATGCATGACTGTATATGATAAATTGCTAAATGAAACACAAAGACACATGGCTTGTAGACAGCTGCCTTAAAATAAATAAATTGCACAAATATACATAACACACAATTAAAAGTCATTTGTAAATCTGAAAAAGAGATTTTGCTAATACATGGACAATTCCTGTTCAAAACTACAGCATGCTCTAAACATGGCAGCCTATAAAAAACCACCCTAGCCTTTGCCATGTTTGGTTTGGCCAGAAGAATGGGTTTTTGTTTGTTTTAACGTGAATTTGAATGCTTTTAGGAGGTACAGATATGTTTTACCACAGACTCCACCACTCCCAGTAGTATAACACTGAGCTTCATTTATGCTACCTGTGTGACTCTGCAGATATTTAAATTTGCAAACCCTGCAATTGCAGGTGAAGATGTTTAGTCTCTCATGCATATTCCAAAGTGACTCTGGAAAACACTGAAATAACTACAGTCCTGCACACGTCCTGATTTTTTCAGTAACACAAACATCACAAAAAAGTAAACAATGAAACATTTTCCTAAGGGCAAACTTAGGTTCATCACTCTATTTACGGAGACTTTCTGTGAAGTCAACTACCTCAATTTTCATCATTTTAGAGGAAGGTGACTGGACCTATGGTGGTAAAGTGACATACCCAAGGTCATACAACCAATTGATAACTTGGATACAAAAGTGTCCTGGATTTGTTTCCCCCAACCAGATTGTGATTTCATCAAAGAGAAGGCTAGTGTTTCTAATTATTCTGAGCCTGTTCTAACACTCTGCTGGGTGTTTTGTACTCAGTAATTAATATTCAACAAGTAGCACTGAGATTGGATTCCAAGAGATGAACTCAGTTCTTATTTATTAAAAATTAAACCAGCTAGAGTTAAGTAGAAAGAACAGATTCCTGCTCAACAGCCACTGTATTTGTTGAATGAATGAATGAAGAAATAAATGCAACTTTAGTTCTGTGGGTAGACTTGTAGTTGGTGTGTCCTCATATCAATGAAGGAGCCAAAAGCACTACAATCGATAACACTTGACCTTTTAAACAGACACTAGCCTTAATTAAGGCCTTTTTCACAAAGGAAAAATAGGTTCGCAATCCAGTTCCAGAACTCCCAACTACGCCAAAATACAGCATTTGCCCAAGTCGGCAAGTCATCAGTTCCTTTGTTAAATAAATCCATCTTCATTATACCTAAAATTTTGGGATATAGCTCAGACTTAATCCAAATGTTTTCCAAAGTAATTCACAAACACATTATTTCGGCATTTCTTCTACATTTAGGAAGAAATGGCTTTGTGTATCAAACCCATCATTCTGCAATATTCTCTTTTCCAAGCATAGCCTACAGCAAGGCTCAACCTGCAATACACGTGGCCCCTGGGTAGCATCCAGTAATCTGCAAGCCTCCACATTCTAGTACCAAACAGGACTGCAGGAAGCACAACTGTTCTTAGCTATTGCCTATTTTTTTCCTTTGCTTGTTTCTTAAACTTTCATTAGCAAGATCAAGGTTATTGTGGCTAACGAGTTCTTGTACTGGACCAAATCTCCTCTCTCACCTTCTACTCTTGGCCATACCATGTTTCAACTAAATTCAAACAGTAGGGAAATGACTTTGCTACCTTTCTCCCTCTCTTTCTGTTTTAGTTTCTTCATTTATTTCTTCCCTCCCCCTTCCTTAGACAGAACATATGAGCTCAAACACATCCCTCTGAGTGTTCTGTGAGAAAGGAGCAAATGGTGTTTGCCCTCAGCACGGGATAAGGGTGACAGAAACTAAACCCAGGGTAAGGGTGGGGAGGAACTGGTTAGGTACAGCACTGGGGACAATGGGGAGTGGAGGTGGCAGTTAAGGAAGAACATCCATGATACACAAAGCCATTCTGTCTTTCATAATAGCAACCCTTTCCACTTGGAATGGCAAAACTTCAACAGGACCAAATATATAACTCTGCATTTACAGTGCTCTTTCTCTTTTATGCTATAGTATATCTGTGAATTAGGAACAGGGGGAGCTGCATTAATTAGGTATTAGAAAAGCTACTATAGTAGAGAGTTCATACATGCACAGAAACACCTGCGGGAATATGTCTTGCACTCACACGTGCAACCTGGGCGTGTGAAGGCATTAATGACCCATGGGCCACGATCCCAATGGGGTCATGAGCCAGTGGACAAATGCTTCCCATCCAAGGTGCATTCTGTACAGCTTCTTAGATCTCGGTAGCTTTCAGTTCAGTTGCCCACAGTGGTGACCAACTCAGTAATATACCCTTGCAGTAGTTTTCTCTCCTTCCCGTTTCATTTTCCCTAGTCCCCCACTGCTGGTTCCTAAAAATCCCAGGCTAAAACAATAGAGATGGCCACAAAGCTGTGAGAAGAAGCCTTTCTCAACATACAGGGTTCGCCCCTTGTCCTAGTGCAAAAATCTAATACTTCAAGGATCAGCATGTAGTTCTAGTATCATCTCCCACATGCATGGGGTGGAGAAGAAAACCATAGTCAAAACTCCCCCTGCTCTCTTTCCCATGGAACTCCTGTAGGGACTCAACACTGACTCTTCAAATGGGGTATAATGTGACTGAAATGATGGAAATATTAACATGTACCATCCACAATACACATCTTCCTTATCCATCCCCACCACCAAGAGTTGGACAATAGGAATAAAGAATCTTTTGAAGTCTGTATACTGCTAAATGGTTCAGGAATACAAACAGGCTGCTAATCTTCATCCTCTAGCTCAGGAAGGCAAATGCAAAAGATTTACTCACACATCATTGAATTCCTCCAGAGACCTTGCAGGAGTAAAAACATCCAACAGACCAATCACCTATAAGAAAACATAAAAATCAAACAGTAAATAAATACTGAACTTACTGTAGTACCCATCAGGCCTTAATCATTTTAATAGGAACTAATTACAAATCCAGCTACTTCAGTTCACTAACATCACAACATCAAATACTTAATAACTCCAACTGATTTTCTACCCAAATTATGCTTTCGTTTTTTACTTGTTAACATCAATTCTCATAATAACCTGCTTTACTATAAAAATTCTTTATCTCTTTAGAATTTGGTCACATAAAGCCAATAGTTAGTTTACCAGAAGGCAAAAAGATTTAGAGTTCCTGCCTTACATGTGTGTACTAATGGTCTAATAAATTAACAAAAAGGAAAAAAAAAGTCACACTTCTACATAGTGTTTTGCTTCTTAAAATGTATTCCAGGAAAAACTTCCATATTACTGTACAGCCTTTAAAACTGACATTTTTAAAGCCCCAAAATATTCTCACAGTATACTCTTTATATTATTCACTTAAAAGTCATAATAAGATAATTTTCTTAGTCATTATAAGGTATTTAAATTAGACAATTTAAAAATGAAAGAAAAAAGGCTATCTTTACACAAGGATAAAGCAAAGAGCTACTTAATACTCAGTAATCCATGGTCTTTGAGCATTTTTTCTGATCATGAATTGATACTGATTTATCCACATATAGCACCCTCCTTGCCCCAGCTCCTGCTCAGTTCCTCTTAAAATTCAGACCATACATTTCTACAAAGTGAGGTACTAAAAAGGCGAATAAGAAATATCATAATTCATTTGTAATATGCCTAGCCCGATTTAAGGGTATCTGGATATGAAACAAGTAAAAGCCAGATGACCTTCATGAAAACTGAACCCATGACTACAGCCTCACTAACATGCTGCTCTAAACAAGTTAAACGCACAGCTCTAAAAGTAAGATATGTTAACTCTCAAAACATTATCATGAAAAAGAGATCTTCTAATTAGGATATGACTCCACTTATCTAAATGTCAGACTTTTAAAAGCAACTTCAAGTTTACGGCCTGAATTTGAAAAGAAAATGGGGAGAGGTGAGATGGAATTCAAGGAGAATAGCTTTTCAGGTCATGCAAATTGTTCCAAAGGAAAGAGACAGTCACCCTTCAGATCCTTACCCAGACAACCATAGAGAAGAAAACCAAAACTACCCATAATTATACCACCCATTATAACTATTGTTAACCTTTTGAGTTGTATTTCCTTTGATTCTTCTGATGTACACAAATTAAATTGGGGTTATATTGTGCATGCAGTTTTACATCCTGACGTTTCACTTAACATATAATAACTATTACCGTCTTTAACTATTTTTTTCAGTAATATTTGTACATACCATACCTATCATTTGTGTATACCATAATTTAACCAATTTCCTATCTTTAGACATTTAAGGAATACAGCAAGAAAGACACATATATATTTTTTGTATATCTCATGTTTTCTTCCAGAAAATAAATTCCAAGAAATAGAATTATAGGATCAAAGGACACCAATATATTTAAGGATCTTAATATGGTCAAATTGTCCTCCATAGAGGTGAGGCTAACTGACAAGCCCACCAGTACTGTATCTATGACCTCGTAATGGGGCCCACAGAATAGTGCTTTAAATTTAAATCAAATCCATTTTCTTTTCCCTTCTCCATCTAAACCGTAATTGTCTCCCTTGAGTTTGGTATACTTCTGGCTTAAGACCTCTGGTCTTTCAATCACTCTCCCCTATGCCCAATCCTTCTTAAGGTAGCTGAGATCTAGAAACCAATTTTATTTCCCTGTTCCAATATTTTCTAATCAATCATTCTCATTATCTGAAGTGCCCCACCACCTCAATATAATGCAAAAAGTTTAAAACAAGTTACCCTGTTTTACATTATGTCAATTTCGATTGTGAAAATCATTCTGATATGAAAATTAAATTATTAGAAATGTGATTTACACATGCAAGAGTTACCTCAAAGACAAGAAAAGCAAAACAAGTCAAAAGCATTTTCAAATAAAAGCTCCAATTTCAATTTGAAAACACAACAGGCATTTTAGAATCAAACAGCTGTAAGTTTGAACTCCACTATCAGTTTGTGATTTCTTCGATCCATGAGCTTTTATCTTCTTTATTCCAGTAACACCAGCACTTGGAATGGCGCCTGACATACAACAGGCATTCAATTAATGTTTGGTATATACATAATATTTGGCAAATAAATTTGGTATCTTCCCTGAGCTCCATTTTCCTCATATGAAAAACACAGGGATATCATTGTTTATTTTCAAAGTACTGTGGGGAAGACTGAATAGATAATGTACCTGAAGATGTCTAACACAAAGGACTGACCCGCTGTGGGTCACCAAAAGAAGTGGTGATCATAGCCAATAGAGTTTTATAAAGAATTATAAATTATAATGCACATAAGCAAACTATAATATTTGAAGCAACTACTTCCAATAACAGAATTTGAGACATAAAGCTAAACTAAATTATTCAAATGATTAGAAAGCATGGCACAAGAAGAACAACAAACTAACTTGGGAAATAAATAGAGAAAAGCAGACTAGTAGAGACCCTACCAAATTGTAATTTCCCAAAAAGGGAAATATTTGCAATTTTTAATGTATTTAACACAGGTACACCAAAACCCAAAATTTTATGAGATTAAAACTACCTATGTTACATAAAAGTATTTTTAAATTTTTTGTGGGCTTTTTCAAAATATTATAAAATAAATATTTCTCAGCATTAAAATAGATCTCAGGAATATTTTAGGAATATTCCATAATCTATCCATTTCTCATTTCTTAGGAAATTTCCTTTCAATTCAAGTCATATTTTAATGTATTTCCTTACTCCTTCTGCCATTATATGATTTCAGTCACCTAAACATAACCCAGGAATCAAATTTTTAGAAAAGACATTTATAAGATGAATAAGCAGCAAATATCTCCAATGATTATCCTGCAACGGTCCAAAGGCTGACAAATATAAGTAATACATTTTTATTAAATTGCCACGCACCAAAAAAACCACATTAACTCAGTAATCAATTAAAGACACTATTTAATGTCTTTAACATAAGCACTCCAAAACAACCACTTGGTCTATCATGATAAAGTTAAATCCAAGGCTCCCAAATAAAATTAATGAAAGAATTCCCTTAATCATTTTTTAATTTCAAAATATACAGATCTCCAGACCTGAAAGTGGGGGAATCTTTGTAGTGCCTACCCAGACAGCAAAAGGATGCAGCTGGCAGCCTCGCTTTAATCTTTCCTTAGAGCAGGTGTTAATGAGATCAACGTCACCAATTCCATCAGGAATAGGTCACTAACTTTATTCACAGTGTAACTCTCACAGTCACAGAGGCCATCCCCTAGCTCCAGTCACCCACCTAATAAATGTATATCTATCATTCATTATCACTAACAGAAGAAATAATTCAAGATGAACTACTGATTGTGGGTCAGAGGCATTTTTGTGTAAAAGATCGTATGTGCAGTCTGGCACCTAAAAATTCTGTTTGTTACCAACATTTAAAAATTGTCAAGTTTTAAGTTAATGTTGTTGCTGCCTTTGGAGCCCCGGCAGCTAGCTAAAAATTGGATGGTGATCCCCAAAAATCATTTTTTAAAAAAGAAGAGGAGGAGGACAATGAAATAAGAGGAATTCCTCTGAAAATCGGCAATTAAACTTACTGGAAGTCTTGGTTCTTTATTGGGTAAAATTACTTTCACGCTGTAAGCACCTAGCAAATGTTCACAGAATAGGCTGAAATGCAGGGGTTTTTCTACATTGAGTCAACTCTGTCGGCCCCTTCTCATTCCCGCTTCAAACATTTGCCAACAGAGATATTTAGCCACGTGCCTTCTTTTGTTCAAACAAATCATTAATATCTAGGTGACCCTCTACTGTTAGAACCAAAACATATAATAATAATATAAGAAAAGATGGACTGCTAGTAAGCAAGCTATTTAAAACAGTTTATGTAAATTAAAATCTTATTTTTTCCTAATATGATTATCCTTCTTTTAAAGGAGTCTTATAGCCTTTCCTAAACTGAAACCACTATATACATCACTCTGCATTCTTCTCAGTTCTACAAGCGCAGAATGGCCCAAATGTAACCAGTCCAGTATCATATAAAACATCTCAAAGTATCTCATTACAGGAACTTAAAGCACAAAAAACTAAACATGGTTGTTTAGAAAAGCCAAAGCATGGATTCAGATGACTCAAAATCATTTTGCTGAATACATTTGCTTAAATTGTTTATGAAGAAAAACAAAACAATACACTCGTAATCTCCTAAACCAGATGTTCTTAAATTAGCATAGGCTTCATCAGTGGGATCCCAGGGTCTCTCAGAGGTGCTCTGGGGTTCCATAAATGTTTGGCTTGCATTCCATTTTCGAAATATTCTTTATATTTGAAAAGCAGTGACAATGTCTGTCATATCTATTAATGAAAAACAGCACATACACTCAGATGTGTTAAAAATCAAGTGCAAACACATCAGTTAAAATAATTGCCAGGCCACCTTGATTTTACGCAGACCTAGGAATGAAGTTTCTCCTGCCAGCTCTTTCCACGTATCTCAACTCTCAACTCCTTGTAGACATGTCACTGATTAGGAAGGCTACAGCTCTGCACCGCATTTCCCTAAAACTCAGTTTGGCTGGCCAAGGTGGCTCACACCTGTAATCCCAGCTACTCAGGAGGCTGAGGTAGGAGGATTGCTTGAGCCCAGGAATTCAATCTAGTAAGATCCTGTCTCAAAAAAAAAAAAAAAAAAAAAAAAAAAAAAAAAAAAAAAAAAAAAAAAAAAAAAAAAAAAAAAACCACCAAAAATTAGGTTTGCACATAGCTGCTCATGTAAAATTATACTTGGGAATAGAAGTTATTTGTAGAAAACAGACTTTCTCAATGCAATCAAAATAAAACACAGAAATAAAAAGCTCCAGCTACGAGTATAATATCCATTATCCAATTACAAATTTAAGTTTTAATGTTCTCAAACTAGAAGAAACTTGCACTAAAAAAATGTACACTGATAAACACTTATCTGTGATTTCTGTTCTTACTATGGAGAAAAAAGTTCAATTATTAAAAAAGAAAAGTGTGAATAGTCAAAGAATAAATACACAGATTTTAAATTTTCTTCTACATAGTAACAGTCAGCAGGACCAAGAGACTCTAAAATCTCTAAGGCCATTGTTTCTACAATGCTACAAATTGCACATACCTTTCATACAACAGTCACAGAAATTCTTCTTAACTTGATTTTGCAATTCAGAAAGGTAAGTGTTTTTAGTCAATTGAATTGACATTCCAATTATATCTTTTATTTACCATATTAGAATTTGTAAGTACTCCTTTGCAGAATAGCACTGTTCTCAAATTACCAAATTAATAGACATATCAGTTAGCTGCCAGGCTATCTTGATATTATGCAGCCCTAGGAATGAAGGCCTGCATGTATGTATATATCCCTGATGTATAGGTGGGGACTTAAAGAAAGAAAAAGTTATATTTAACTTAGACAATGCCTCTGACATGTTTAATAAATATTTTAATAAAATACCTGAATCTGGAAAAGCTGTCTCTTGAAGAAGATTAAAAAGAAAAATTATTATTAAACATAAAATAATAGCCATCTTTGATAGGATTTTCAATGAGCCTAAGACACTTCCTCAAATTTTTCCATTGAAATAACCCATAACACAGGCAAATCAGGCAAAGAACACAAAATTTATTTTTACTACTTTAGTATTTTCTCTTAAGAATCCTTATGAATTTTGTATGGTACTGCATAATATACCCTCTTTATTTTAAAATTTTAAAGAATGTTTCCCCTCTAAAAATCTTCGAGTAAAACTAGAACTTCAGGAAGATGTACCATTTTATTCCAAGATGTACCCAGTATGAGAAGCAAGGACCAAAGTTTGACGCACTCCAATGTATTTCCATTTACAGTAATTAAACACTTTTTTTTCCAATTTATTCAAAAATAAAATGTATTCTTCCTTGAACGAGTAACTTACATTTTCATGTTTCATATGTTTAAGTAACCGCAGTTCTCTGTAGGTTCTTTTGGCATGAATGATGGACTGAAATGGTCTGGATAGCTTCTTCACTGCTACACGTAACCCAGTTTTTGTGTCAAAAGCAGCACTAAAAGAAAAAAAAAAAGAGAAAAATAAAGCAAAAAACTCACCATTGAAAGTGATCCAAATACCATTTTTTAGTATTTAGAAGGCTAGTTCATTTCCAAATTATTAATAAATGGGTCTATAACAAAATACACAAAAGGTATAAAGATAAAAACCAAAATCACCTATAATCCCACTATCCAAATAAAGCTTCTTGTTATTACTTTTGGTGTTTCCTTCCAGACTTTTCTAAATCAGAAGTCAGTGAATTTTTTCTGTGAAGGGCCAGATAGTAGTATTTTAGACTTTGCAAGCCCTAAGCTCTCTGTCACAACTACTCAACTCTGTGGTTATAGCAGGAGAGCAGCCCGATAGTAAGTTTAAAAATCGGTGTGGCTGTCTTTCTAATAAAATTTACAAAAACAGGCAGCGGCCTGATCTAGATAAGCCAGTAGACTGATAAACATAGAGTTGGAATCCGTCTGTTTTCCCTGCCTAGACCTCACTATCACCTTCCACCACGTGCTGCCTGAACAGACCAGAGGCCTTGGAAACCATCATGTTTTCGGGACAATGAGTTGAGCACCTACAAAGTATTTGGCACTTTCTAGACGTTGAGATGGATGAAGAAGGAAAAAAGTCAACAAATCCCTGCCCTCAGGGAATAGGGGGAGAGGGGAAGAGTAAAATAATAAAATTATTTCTAATACTGATGAACGCTATGATTAAATAAAACAGAGTAACGGGATAAAGAGTGACAGAAAGCTAGTAGGCTTATGCTACTTTAGCTAGGATATCTGAGGAAGTACATTTGAGTAGAGAACTGAATGATGAAAGTCTTAACCATGTAAAGATATAGGGGAATAAGCTTCAGGCAGAAGGAATAGTAATGGTTAATATTAACATTCATTGAGTCTTTACCACATACAAGGAACAGTTCTAAGCCCTTTACACTAATTTTTCTTAATTTAGCTTTTAATCCCACAACATCCCTATGAAATAAGTACTATTATCATTCCCCCATTTACACACAAAGAAATTGAAGCACAGAGAGGTTAATAAACTTGCCAACAGTCACAAAGCTAAATGTGGCAAAGCAGAGAGTCTGCATCCAGAGCTTGCGCTATTAACCGTCTGGCTCTGAACAGCAAGTGCAAACAAACAAATGAAAAAAGCAGCAGAAGCAGGAAAAGTATGGGATGCTGGAGTGAGTGAAAGAAAGAAAGTTGGCCTGTGTGAGTAAGGCACAGGGAGCAAAGGGAGAGGAGAAAGGGATGAGGTCAGAGACTCAGGCAGAGGCCAGATCATGCAGGACTATGGTTAGGGATGGAGCTGCACAGCAGGAGGCGAGCTTCATCTCTATTTACGGCCACTTCCCATGGCTCCCCACGGCTCCCATCACCACCTGAGCTCCACCTCCTGTCAGATCAGTCACTGCCTCCCATCACCCCCAGATGGGACCGTCTAGTTGCAGGAAAACAAGCTCAGGGCTCCCACTGATTCTGCATTATGGTGAGTTGTATAATTATCTCATTATATATTACAATGTAATCATAATAGAAATAAAGTGCTCAATAAATGTAATGTGCCTGAATCAGCCCGAAGCCCTTCCCCACCCCACCTCCCCATACATGGAAAAACTGTCTTCCATGAAACTGGTCCCTGGTGCCAAAAAGGTTCGGGACACCTAATGTAGGACATTTACAGCAAAAAATCCGATGTGTGTTTTAATTATTTTTAGAAACCATCTGAGACAAATTCCATCACACCTCACCCTCCTGTTTATCTCATTCTCTAATGAACATCTAAGGCTGTCTGGTATTCTATTACCAAACTCTCTCCCCCCACACAAAGCCTCTTTCACAGCTCTGTACCTGCTCCAGTCCCCTCCTTGCACTCCCAACCCTTCCGCTGTGCACTCACTCTCAACTCCCAATTTTTCATAAACTCCTATAAATTTTCAACCTCCTTTCCAAACCTCCCCTCCATCTCTGGGAAACTACGTCCTACCTGGCAGACAGCCCCGCCATTAGAGGGCATCTCTCTGTCATAGCCCAGGTGCCTCATGGCTAGTAAGGTGCGGTAGGAATCCCTGCCAACCTTTACCACTTCAAGACCATTACTTTCCATCTGTTCCATAAAAGCCCCTGCTCACAACCCGGATAAACTCTCTCTCCCTCTCTGCTGCTGTCATCCACTTACGTGGAATTTTCCATCAATCACTGAAAAGGTAGTTCCTATCTGACTCCACTCCCAACTTCTGTCATCATTCTTGGCAACTTCAATGTCCAGCTGAAGGGCATATCCAACATCCTCATTTCCCGACTTCTCTGGAAACTCCACCTTATCCAGCTACCTTCACAGTCACACCTTAGACCTCTATCCCCACCAAAAACTGCTCTACCTAAATCATTTTGAATGCCAGCACTCACTTTCCATCACAAACCTAGTTTACTTCTAGTTTACTTGGACCCTGACAAGTTGATGTGTTGACCTCGTCATCACTGCTTGTGTCTTATCCTTCAGCCCTCTCTCGTCTTCATTGCCCTTCATGTTCCGTGACTATAATCACTCCCTTGCACCCTCTGTCTCTGATGGACTCAGCTGGATAAAGTCTAACCTTGGGTGATCGTGACCGTTTAATTCTCCATGTATGAATCCAAAGACCTAACTGTGGTAGAAGAAAAAAGAATGCACAGGTTGGTTTCGTTTCTAATTTCTGACCTTAACCTCAAACAGGCTCTCAATACTGCCACTTTTTTCTAGTCAGTTCATTTTCCTACTCCAAAATGATCATTTGGCATGTTATCTCTCAAACCTCCAACTCACCCTCCGGCCTCAAGACTTGCCCTTGCCTTCACTGAGAAAACAGAAACCATCACTGGGGAGCTCCATCTGCCTACCACCAAGTCTATAAACTCAGCTGCACTCGGACCCATCTTCTCCACCTTCCTTCTTGCTGTAACTGAAGACACATGCCCCTTCCTTATCAAAATCCAAGACCTCGATACATGCTTTGGAGCTGTCCCTGTCATCTTCTCAAGAATTTCACTTCTTCATTCTCCTTCTCTCTTGAATCATCAGTTTCTTCCTACCTACGAGATCATTCTTACCAGTATAAATATGCTCTAGTTATTTCCCATCTTCAACAAACAAACAAAAGACTTCCCTTGATGTTCTTCTATCACAGTTAAAGTTCTCCAAAAAATCATCTACATCTAGCGTAGTACCCAGACCAGCAGCATCAGTATCACCAGGGAATTTTTCTAAGAAAGGCAAATTCTCAGGTACCACCCTGGAGCTACTGAATCAGAAACTCTGAGATGGGTCCAGTAATCTGTATTTTACCGAGCCCTCCAAGTAATTCTAACACACACTAAAGTTTGAGGACCACTAATCTATACCTCTGCTACTCAAAGTGTGCTCCATGGACCAGCAGCATTGGCATTACCTGGGAGCTCATTAGAAATGCAGGATCTTGGCCCACTTTGACAAGCTCTCCAGGTGATTCATATACTTCTTTAGGTTTGAGAAGCACAGATCTCCACAACTCCCATCCTCAATCCATTCAACTGAAACTGTTCTTCTCAAGGTCATTAATGACTGCTATTACCAAATCCACAGCCACTTTTTCAGATTAGTAATCAACATGATTGCCCCTTCCCCTTTCTCTAAACCCTCTCCATCCTGGAGTCCATATCAACACTTCTCTTGGTTTTCTAAGACCTCTCTGGCAGCCCCATCTCTGTCTCCATTACATGTGCTTCCTCTACTCAAGCTCCGTCTGTTGGAGGTCTTCAGTGCATGGTACTGAGCCCTCTTCTCTCTCCCTCATTCTCCTTCTACATAATCTCATCTATACCTATGACTCTAAATTAAATGCCATCCAAATATTGAAAACTCCCAAATCTATGTCTCTCACTGAAATCTCTTCTCTGAGCCCTATCTGACATCTCCATATGAAATACACACAAGCACCTTACACTTAGCAAGTTCATAACACCCAGAACTATCCTCTCCCTGTCTCTGTTATCTCAATAAATGGACAGTTGCTCAAGCCAGACACATGACTTTCATCCTGGATTTCTCCCTTTCCTCCAGTCTTTGGCCCCTACCCAAATCCATCAGCCAGTCTTGTGGTTTCCACCTCCAAAATACGTCTCAAAGTCAACTTCTCTTCATTTCATTGCTGCTGTATTAGCCAGGTCATCCTCCCTCATCAGCAGCCTACATTACCAAACTGGTGTCCCTGGCCTCCCGTCTTGCCCCCTTCTGATATACTCTCCACAAACATCCAAAACAGTCTTTTAAAAATACAAATTAGGGCCAGGCGCGGTGGCTCACACCTGTAATCCCAGCACTCTGGGAGGCCGAGGCGGGCGGATCGTTCTGAGCTCAGGAGTTCGAAACCAGCCTGAGCAAGAGCGAGACCCCATCTCTACTAAAAATAGAAAGAAATTAATCAGACAACTAAACATATATAGAAAAAATTAGCCGGGCATGGTGGCGCATGCCTGTAGTCCCAGCTACTCGGGAGGCTGAAGCAGGAGGATCGCTTGAGCCCAGGAGTTTGAGGTTGCTGTGAGCTAGACTCTAGCCCAGGCAACAGAGTGAGACTCTGTCTCAAAAAAAAAGAAAAAAAAAAATACAAATTAGACAAAAAAAATAAAAGTAAAAATTGGGTCGCACTACCCCCCTGCTTGAAGTCCTTCAAAAAATTTCCTTGGTATATAGAATAAAATAAAATAAAAATTCAAATTTCTTATCATGGCCTACAAGGCCCAGGTGATCTGACCACCACTGATCATTTCAACCTGCTCCGGTGCTACTCCCGCCTTCCCTCTCAGCCACTAAGCTCTACACATACTGCTCCTTTCAGTTCCCTGCACTATGCAGACAGGCTGTTTCTGGTTCCCAGGACTCTCTTCACCCCCGTGCTGAATCCTTATCCTTCAAGGATCAGCTTAAACAGTCTCCCCCTTAGAGACGTATCTAAGAGGTCCCAAGCAGGTGCCCTTTGTCACAACACCTTCATTGACTCCGTCCTTATCCCACACAAAGAAAGGGGGGTTCTCTTCTACTCCCCTTACTCCTACAATCCCATAAATTAGTAACTTCTTCCCTCTCAGAAGCAGCAAGTAAATTTATACTCTGTTCTAAACTAGCTCTGGTGAGACTGGAAAAATGGCCATCGTTCCTATGTGACCCAGCTTCTCCAACTCTCCGCTTCACAGTTTGCCTGCCACCCGCAGGCTGAGCACGTTCTCCTCTCCTCCACGGTGAGCCTGCTGGGGAGCAGGGAATGCCAGCAGTTTTCTCACTCATCTGCCCGTGTCTCAATGCGTAAATTCAATTCACTGGGGAAGAAATAAGAAGCCCACTTGACTTACTCAACCAAGCCATTCTCCATGCCAGCTTTACTAGTAATGAAGTACATATTTTTTTTATCTCTATTTGATTCCTGAATCTATTCAGCAAAAAGCAGGCTAGGATTAGTCGGTATCCTAGAGACCCTAACAATCACAATTTATTATCATATTTATTTACCATCCAGTAGAATGATTAAATAAGGACTGGGGCTTTGGAATTAGACTATCTGGATTTTAATTCCAGTTTTTCACTTAATAGCTATATAATCTCAAGGAAGTTAATTAAATACTTTCAGCCTCATATGTGTAATGAGGATTATGTTTATATCTAATCTGTAGGGTATTTGTTAGGATTAAATGTAATAACTTTTATAATGGGTTTAGCAAGGAGCCTGGTCCATGGTAAAGCTCAAATATTAAACATTAATAATGTCTGCCTTTCCCACTTGTCGTAAGCATCTTGAGGGAAGGAAGTGTGTTTTATTCAACACTATATTACATAGGACTTTGCATAATGCCTGGCACATAATACATTCTCAATAAATGCTTAACAAAAGCATAACATGGAGTATTTTATAATGTAGCTATCTCAAAATATAAAAGAAAAAATTCAACTACATCATTTGGCTCTCAAATTTTATAAATTCCACAACATCCAACAAGAAAGTGATATTAATGTTAAAAATTAACATTCATTGAGTACTTACTGAGAGCACTTTTTTTTGTTTTGTTTTGTTTTCAGACAGGGTCTTGCTCTGTCACCCAGGCTAGAGTACAGTGGTGTGATCATAGCTCACTGCTACCTCAAACTCCTCAGCTCAAGCGATCCTTCTGCCTCAGCCTCCCATAGGCACTGTTTTTAAATCTTTACATATATGAACATCTTTAATTACCACAACCACCTTACAAGAAGACATTATTATAATTCCCATTTTACAGACAAGCAAACTGAGGCACAAAGAGGTTAAGTAATGTGCCCAGGGTATAGATAGAAAATGGCAGAGCTGGGGTTCATATCCAGGTAATGTGTTTTAAGCATGAACTCTTAACTACTACACCATAACGGACAAACAAGTTCAACTTCACTAACAGTTCGGTCCATTTTTAAAATATTCTAACTATATGAACTCTGCTTCTTTTCTAAAATGCTTCCTACTACAATTAATTGCACTTCAGAAAGAAAAAGATTTTTCCTGTGATCTTATATTGAACTCGGGATAGTATCAATGAAAAGTCCTTCATAAGAAAGAACTTTGACTCTACATACATAACTTTATTAAGGGTAAGTTGTCAATCCCTAAAGTTCTACTATTCCCTGTGGATCTAAAACACTAAAAGAATCAGTGATGTCATACAGATTTCTCGCTTCATAAGTATTTTCTGAAATAACTCCTTTGTGTGATTCTTTGTGGATACAAAAGAAACATTAAATGTAGTACCTGATGTCACGGAACTCACCATCTAATTGGGACAATAAAATATACATGAAGCAAGGAATGGCCAATAAAATAGTATAACAACATATAAAAAGTTAGGTTCAAAAATATAGAAATTGGGTTTAAAATTTATATCTATTTTGTACAAGTTGGGTTCAAAATATATAAATGTTCATTGCAGCCTGTTCACAAGAACAAAACCAGAAACCATCTGAACTTCCAATAGGGAGTGATTCAAATACATTACGGTACATTCTCATGTCCCACGTACTGCAGTCATTAACAAGAATCTCCACATACTTACATATACATGTTTTATTACTGATGGTAAAAAGAATACATTTAGAAACAGTGACTGAAATGTATACTCATACATGTATCGCCTAATATACCAGACTTTTAAATTTTTGCCTTTTATAGCTATTTATATCCTTTGTTTTTTTTAAAAAATGAGCTTGTATCTTTTAATAAGGTCATTAGTAAAGTTAGAAGCATAAGCCATCTGTGATGTTCTATCATTCTAAAACAAAACAAAAAGAGTTACTCTAAGCTTAATAAAACCGCTATTAACATATTTCCTTGAAATGACACATGGCTATTAGTATAATAAATTTGTATCCTCCTCTCTAAATCATAAGCATTTTCCACTTTACTAAACAATTTTCAATTCTGTCACTTATAATAATTTCATTAAATATAGGTACCACAATCTATTCAATCATTCTCTTATTGATGGATATTACAGCCATTCCATTCATTCACACACATATACTCTAAATACCATTACAAATGGCTATCTTCATGTACACTGCTTCTTCCATAACTGCATGATTTCCTCAAAACAGACTAATTTTTACTTCAAAGGACATACACTCTCACTTTTTTTTTTTTTTTTTTGAGACAGAGTCTCCCTCTGTTGCCCGGGCTAGAGTGCCGTGGCGTCAGCCTAGCTCACAGCAACCTCAAACTCCTGGTGTCAAGCGATCCTCCTGCCTCAGCCTTCCAAGTAGCTGGGACTACAGGCACGCGCCACCATGCCCGGCTAATTTTTTTTCTATATATTTTTAGTTGTCCAGCTAATTTCTTTATATTTTTTAGTAGAGACGGGGTCTCACTCTTGCTCAGGCTGGTCTCGAACTCCTAAGCTCAAACGATCCTCCCACTTCGGCCTCTCAGAGTGCTAGGATTATAGGTGTGAGCCACTGCGCCTGGCCCACTCTAACTTTTAAAACATTTTTTTACTTGCATAAGAGAATAAGCAGGAACTGTTCAAAGAAACTGCTCTCTACTTACTGGTTAGTAATCCCTACAGCAAAAGTTGCTAAAGCAAGGAATATGTGACCCATCCCTGCCCCCACCTCTTTAAGCATTTTAAATGCTCTTACCTAGCTTCCTGCTTCTACCACTAAACAAAGCAGTAATTGAAGAGAAGGAAAATTACATTATGTCCTACACTGCAAATTATAATTATCAAAAGCAGAAATATTTTAAATTTTTAAAAAATGTTTTTTAAGAAAACCATAAATGACTTCATAAAACCGACAGAATGCTCAGAGAGAAGAAATTCAAATTTACCGAATGCCTGATTATACCACATATCTATTATTTAATTTATCCTTACAATTCCTCTATCAGGTAGTTTTATTTACTTCCCAAAAAAGAAACCAAAGGTCAGAAAATTAACAACACACTCAAAGTCATATAACTAGTATGCAGTTGGGTTTCAAACCCTTATCTGTCTAATTTCAATGCTCACTCTTCTCCCAGGATGCCCCACTGGTGCTAGGGATAAGGAAAACCCTAGGAAAGAGCTATTGGTTTTGTCTTTATTATAACGATTCACTTAACCAGTATTACTAGTTGGGAAGAGTCTTCATAATCACTTACTTTACTTACTTACTTATTTTTTGAGGCAAGGTGGCGCAGGTCTTGCTCTGTCACCCACGCTGGAGCGCAGTGGCATGATCATAGCTCACTACAGCCTCAAACTCCTTGGCTCAAGTGATCCTCCCACCTTGGCCTCTCAAAGTGCTGCGATTAACAGGTGTAAGCCATCACGCCCAGCCAATCACATTTTAAAAACTAGAGCTATAAGTAAAACTTTGTTTTCATGAACATCATTATGAAATGGAATTGTCTTTATAATAAGCAGGTTGTCCAAACTAAAATTCAGTATATATTGTTTAAAAAGTTTTTTCCCCAATGGTAAATTCACATTTAAAGTCTTTCAAAGTTAGAAAATTAATACACATTTTGTAAAATCATTGATATCGTTTAAAAATTACTGGAATATATAATTCATTAAAAGCAATTAATATTACAACATTAGGATGTCACTGTCACATGTACTGCTGTGAACCCGGAGCCTAGCACACGAGAACAATTGTTAAATAAAGTTGAGTGTTCTGTTACATATTCATACCTGCCTCCCTCTGTACCACCCAAAAATTGGCTTACTGGATTCTTAATATATCCTAATACAATTTTTTAACTTCTAAATTTATTAATGTATATCCTATTCTACAGTGGATTTAAAGCAGACTGGAGTTGTATATATGTAACATTAATAATTAAGGGAAAATAAGTAATAAAGTCTCTACATGTGAGATTAGCATATATCATGAGGTCCTTTCTACATACCCATTACAGGTGGGCCTCAAATTTGGCTTTAAGTCCAAAAAAGCCATCAACAAAGAGAATACAACTACTTAGGACATGAGTCACAGGAGCCATACAATAAAAACAAACCAGGTATTGAGGAGAACTGAAGAGAGGAATAATTATTCCTGTAATAAAACCAGGGAAAAGTTCCTTCTGTGTATGTTATGAAGGGGACATTAAATAATATGGTAAAAATGTCCTAATCAATGACTTTTTTTTTTCAGACAGGGTCTCACTCTGTTGCCCAGGCTTGAGTGCAGTGGTATCATCATAGCTCACTGCAACCTCCAACTCCTGGGCTCAAGTGATCCTCCTGCCTCAGCCTCCTGAGTAAGCTGTGACTACAGGGGCACGCCACCACACCTAGCTAACTAATCAACAACTTTACAAAACTAAAATAGTGAGTTTCAGATGATTCTCTTCTTAGAGCATCCATCGGTATAGACTGATATCATAATGCCAAAATACAGTTCATCATTACCAAAGAGAGGGGAGTACAAAACAGCATAGTGCTGCTCTCTGACAGACTTAATACAAGAGGAAATCTTAAGTGTGTTTACAAGGCTGGGCACAGTGGCTCAAGCCTGTAATCCTACCACTCTGGGAGGCCAAGGCGGGAGGGTCACTTGATGTCAAGAGTTCGAGAACAGCCTGAGCAAGAGCAAGACCCCATCGCTACTAAAAAATAGAAAAAATTAGCCGGGCAACGACAAATAGAAACAAAAAATTAGCCGGGCATGGTGGCACATGCCTGTAGTCCCAGCTACTTGGGAGGCTGAGGCAGGAGGCTTGCTTGAGTCCAGGAGTTTGAGGTTGCTGTGAGCTAAGCCAACACAACGGCACTCTACCCAGGGTGACTGAGAGAGACTGTCTCAAAAAAAAAAAAAAAGTGCATTTAGAAAAATAGATAATAACCTCCATATTCTTCAGACAATCCTCCAAAGCTGATCGGTGCTATCAACCAAGCTTTTGACAGGTATGCAAATGTAGGGAGTTTGTGGTAACTGACTCTTGGCTTGTAGATTTTTTGTTATATGGTAAAGGCAGATCAATATGCTTTAACCTCAGCTGAGAAGAGAAAGGGAGACAACCTCTTAAGAAAGGTAATGTGCAGGACAAGTGCCCACGTCCACAAATGGAACATGAAAGCACAAATGACTGCACCAGGATATTCCTCAAAAAACAATTTGGGTTTTCCCCAACAGAATGAGGAATAAGCAATCACCTAGCAAGTCTCTGAGTAATTTGTGGGATCATAAGTGATTTCACAATTTCTTTCAATGGTCATAGATGACTTCTCTAATCCCTGAATGATGTTAATAAGCAAAAGTGAACCCCCAATAATGGTTAAGAAAACAAACACAATTCTATTTATTTTTGGAAATTAATGGAAATATTTTAAAATCTGTAGTTACAATGAATTAGCAGTCTCATCAATACATCAAATTCATTAAAATATCTAAGTGGGGGACTAAGTGGGAGACTCACACCTGTAATCCTAGCACTTTGGGAAGCCACTTTGGGAGGCCAAGGAGGATCACTTGAGACCAGGAGTTCTAGACCAGCTTGGGTAACACAGCGAGACCTTGTCTGTACAGAAAATAGAAAAATTAGCTGGGTGTGGTGGTGCGTGCCTGTAGTCCCAACTACTCAAAATTTAAAACATTGTTAGCTTTTTTAAATATCTTCACTAACTCTCAAATGCTTTAATATCTATACAACACTGAATTTTTTTAAAAAAAATCACAAAATGATTTGACTATTTGCACTTACTACATAATAAATATTTCTTTTTCTTTTTTTTCTGGAGACAGGGTTTCGCTCTGTTGTCCAGGCTAGAGTGCAGTGGCGTCATCATAGCTCACAGCAATCTCAAACTCCTGGGCTCAAGCAATCCTCCTGCCTCAGCCTCCCAAGTAGTTGGGACTACAAGTGCACACCACCACACCCAGCTAATTTTTCTATTTTTCTTTTTTTTCTACAGACAGGGTCTCACTCTTGCTCAGGCTAGATTCGAATTTTTGGCTTCAAGCAATCCTCAGCCTCCCAAAAGTGCTAGGATTACAGGTGTGAGTCACCCTACCTGGTCATGATATTTTTTTTTTTTTTTTGAGACAGAGTCTCGCTCTGTTACCCTGGCTAGAGTGTGTGGCATCAGCCTAGCTCACAGCAATCTCAAACTCCTGGGCTCAAGCAATCCTCCTGCCTCAGCCTCCCAAATAGCTGGGACTACAGGTGTGCACCACCATACCCGGCCAATTTTTTCTATTTTTAGTAGAGATGGGGTCTCACTCTTGCTCAGGCTGGTCTCCAACTCCCGAGCTCAAGTGATATTTCTTGGTGGAACTTTGTTTCTTACTATAAATTTTTAACTCTAGGGGAAGAACATAAGATGTTACTAATACAATTATTATAAGTATGTGCAATAAGACCAATCTCTAGTTTGTCAGTTTCTAAAACTTCCCCTCGAAGAGGCTTAAAACCTAAATGACATATGACAAATCTTATCAATAAATAAGTAGCATAGAATGGAAAACACAATCGATACTTATTTTTGCAGAACTTACAATTCAAGGCCGTTTATGCAATTAAGTATTTTCATGAAAACATCATTCAGGTAGGAAAAAATATTTGTGGTAAGATTTATTAGGGACATTAGTCATAGGCCTGGGACTCAGGGAATGATACTTGCCATCCCTGATTTGGTCCAATTTTTGCTGCAAAAGCTTCTAAGCTACTGAAGCAAAACTGTTTTTCACAACTGCTTCAATTTTTACTAAGGCTCACGAAAACTGATATTCAAACAATGCGGAAATTCACCTAGATATGCAATCTAAAAATCCAAAACCATTTGTGATTAAAATGTAAAATGCAATTCATTTTTATTTGCTGCAAGTTCCATTTGAAAGTAGAATGATTTTATATGATATCTCTTCATTAAAGCATCATTAAAGCTCCAGAGTAGATGGGACTACAGGCATGCATCACCACACCCAGCTAACTAAAAAATACATGTCTATATTTTAGAAATGAGGATCTCACCATGTTGCCCAGCCTGGTCTCAAACTCCTGGCCTCACACAATTCTCCTGCCTCAGCCTCCTGAGTAGCTGCGGTTACACGCACAAGCCATCATGCCCAGCAACAAATGTTTTTGAAGTTACCACTTCAAAATAATTTTTAACTCCTTTCAAGCCAATCTGAAATATTAAATAGACTAATATCTTGCATCGTGACTACCTAGTATTATCATCAATCAACTTTGCCTTGCTGCTACAATTAAAAGGCTTTTTTAATAGTACCAGTGTTTATAGGCTTCATATCCAGAAAAACACTCTTCGAATATATGCTGTGAACATGACTACATATGTACATAACAGGCATTAGCATGTCTTCACAAGGTCTGCTAGTTCCTAAGTCTGTGACTCCATCTTACATAATGTATTATATACACATTTTCATGGTAACGCTTAGTTACCTATGCTGGATAACAAATCACCCCAAAATGTGATGGCTTAAACAAGATGTATCACGTTACAGTTTTTGTGGGTCAAGAATTCAGGAGCAGTTTAGCTTGGTGGTTCTGGCTCATGGTCTCTCATGAGGTTGCAGCCCAGATGTTGGCCACAGCTGCGGTCATCTGAAGGCCTGCCTGACGCTCGAGGATCCATTTCCAAGATGGCTCACTCGCACAGCTGTTGGCAAGAGGTCTGTTTCTCACATGTGGACTACTTCGGTATCTTTCCAACATGACAGCTGGCTTCCCCTAAAGCAGCAGTTCTCAACAGAGGGCAATTCCCCCCTGTTGCCGGGGACATTTGACAATGACTAAGACGTTTTTGGCTAATGCAACTTGATGGGGGGTAAGTGATGCTGATGCTACTGGCATTTAGCGGATAGAGCCAAGGATGCTGCTAAATACTCTACAATGCACAGGACAGCCCCTACAACAAAGAATTATCTGGCTCAAAACGCCAATTAGTGCCAAGTTTGAGAAACTGTGCCCTAGAGCAAGTGATCTCAGAGAAAGAGCAAGACAGGAGGCGCAATGCTTTTTATGACCTACCCTCAGAAGTCACATTCCATCATTTCTGCCACATTCCGTATGTTAGAGAAGTAAGTCACCAAGTACAGTCCTCACTGGAAGGAATTAAGTTCCACCTCTCAATGGGAGGAGAATCAAATAATTTGCAACTGTGTCTTAAAACCATTATACTTAGCATCTTGATTCTTTTATCAAAATACTGTCATTTTCAAGACATCTCACTTACGGGACTACTAGACAAGAATCTCTTTCCTGCTCTAGAAAAATCACCGAAATTCCAATTTGAGCAGTCCGTTTTCTGCATTTTGGTGACCTGATCTCAACAAATTCTACTAAGTATAAACATATGCAGTGTGGTATGGAGAAGAATAGACCAGTAGTCAAAAGATTTCAGTTCTAGTTTTGATTCTGGCACTTCCTAGCAGGTGATCTTGGCAAAGTTTCCAAATCAATAAAATGAGGGTGTCACCAACCCCGCCTATATTACAATGCTCTTTTGAGGCTCAAACAAGATAATCATGTGAAAGTACTTTATAACTATAAAAGGCAGGTAGTTTTCAATATTCCAAGTCAAAACGATCACACAGCACTATTACAAAATAACTCCATGGTCAATGCTATACCTGCAACTTCCAGCATGGGGGCTTGTCACAAAGTAAACCCTCAAATATATTCTTAGATCTCTTACTTTCAAATTTGAGGTTGAACATATCTCTAAAATAACAGTAAAAGAGGACAGATCATTAAAAAAATATTGAGGGTCCAAATCCATGATCATTTGTTGTCAATCTGTGGATAACTAAAATACAGTTTCTATAGGTTAAAATGTGCATTTATTTATCAATTAATAGGACCTAAGAACCACTAGCAATCAGCAACATAACATAGCCAATACTTTAGACAATCAACTGAAAACAATTATTCCTTTATGTATTTGTTTCCCAATTTTGACTGTGAGGGAGAGCAGAAGCTATAGTTAATATTTACCTTTTTATCCTCAGAAACAGCTCAGTGACTAGCACATAATGCAAGAATAATAAATACATAACAAAAAATAGATAGTTCCTGACTTCGAGAAACTGAGAAATCCAGCTGAGGAGTCAGAATGAACAGAGAGGCACACATAAACAAATGTCCAAAGACTTACAAAGTAACACATCTGCTCTCTCCTATCCATTCTGCACACGCTAGCCAGACCGATTTTAAAATACTTCTTGTCACTTCAAAACTCAGGTAACTCTAACAGTCCTCTACTGACTAAAGTGGTTCTGCAAATCAGAACAATTTATACTGCAGAACCACTTGTAGACTTTTTAAAAATGCAGTTGCCTGAGTCCCGCTCCAGATCTCATTCTTAATTTCTAGAGGTAGGACCTAAGTATCTGTATGTTTAAAAGTTCCATAAGTGATTGGTGAAGCACAACCTGAAAAAGAATCACAATTGGATTCACCCTACCTGAGATGTTTCTCTTATTAGGCCAGTCATTTTTGTATCTATTCTTTTAGCTTATGTTTTCTCCTGTTATCCAAAAATCTTTCCCTTTCTCCTCTCCAAATACTACTACCCATCCCTCTAAATAATCTTAAAATCCTTCCTCCTCCATGAAAGGACTAACTACTACAACCCACAATGCTATACACATCAACACCTCCGTATTAATACAGTACACTAATATTTTATGTCTTTTGTTTACACACTGGTGGGCACTTAACACTGTCTAACGAATCACTGACAAATTTCCTTCACTACAGTAAATCTAAAACATAAGCATCAATATACATACACATACATTTCAAACTTTCAAAATCATTTTGCTTTAATACCTAGAGTTATAGAAATCTTCAGGTAATCGGCTCATTCCCTGATTGCAATTTTCATGACCACTGTCATTCACCAGCACTAATGATGATACCAGCTCCACGTATCTAAGGCTAAACCATGTAAGTGTTTAACATGAATCAATTCCAAGAGAAGTTAGTGCTGCATCTCTAAGAGTATCCTCAAGAAGTGTATAGGAAACTAATCAAGGAAACCCTGGAAACATTACATTTCAACAGATTTGTAATCCAAAGGGTAACTATTCTTGGGATTAGGTTTGAAAGTACAGTATATGAACAAGGCCACTGTTGAGACCATATCAGATAATGAATTCAAAAAGAATATGCCCAGAAAGAGAAAAGAGAACTTAAGAATGGATCATGGAGCAGAAAAAGGAAGAAAAAACTGACCAAAGGATGAAATGAGAAAATTAGAGAAACACAAGGAAAAATCTGAACAGCAAAGTTCTTTAAGGAGGTGTTAAAAAAAAAGAGCACATACTCAGTGATTCATGAGCTGAAAAAAATATAAAGCACATTAAATATTAAAATTGGCATATGGTAACACTAAAATCATTGCCTCACAACCTCAAAGTTATTAAAACAGTACCACAGATAATTTAGGAAATTTCCTAATATCTTAGAAGGTATTAGAATAGCATACATAATGTACCTAAATGACACATTCTGAATCAAATAAGGCTGATCTTCCTGAGTTATTGTACCTGAGATCCACAAGATTCTTCAAAAATTCAGTCTACTTTAAAAACTAAGCAAAGCCTTCCCAGATGCAAGAACCTTTAAAAATGTAAAAAAATGAATTTGCAATATACTTCTTGCTCCTTAGTTTATTTGCAGTTCTTTGTGGTTTCCTAAACAGCATTATATTTCTAGGAGTTTAAAAAGGCTAAATACCCAAAGAAGGTAGGAGAAAAAGGACCCAGAACAGAATACCAGTAGAGACACTGGGGAAAATACTACCAATTTGGGCTATATGCTATATTCTAAAACAATTTTCCTTTCCAGAAACATTCAGGACCCTAAGTTGGGCTATGACAATGGCAAAAACGAATTATTGATGAAAATCAGGTCTCCCTTACTATCATTAGTTGTTTCTCAATTGCGCCAGGGGAATACTCGGCCTTTCACAAACATGCTGTGCTAGTTCTCCCATCCGTTAATCTTATCAGATTATCGCTAGGACCTTGACCATTAGGATTGCTGTCGCTCTCCAAGAAATATTGAAAACCATGTTTACAGAGGCCCCACCTTATAAAACAGAAAATACAGCATTTCTATCTTTTTGCAGGTAGAAGGTTCACGTTATCCCCTCCAGTTTTTACTCAGAGCCAATCAATCCAAATGTATAGGGTTACATAAGTGTCTCTCAACTAAGCGTGATCCCCCTCCCCAGCTCCTAGGATATGTGGCAATGTCTAGAGACATTTTTGGTTGTCACAACTGGGAATTGCTATTAGTATCTAGTTAGTAGGAGACACGGATACTGCCAAACATACTACTATGCATAAGTCAGTTGCCCACAACAAAATATTATCCCATCCAAAATATCAATAAGTTGAATAACCCTAGGTTATACAGGTTGAACATCCCTAATCTGAAATGTTCCAAAATCCAAAACTTTTTGAGTGACAACATGACACTCAAAGGAAATGCTCACTGAAGCCTTTCGGATTTCAAATTTTTGAATAAAGGATGCTTAAGTGGTAAGTATAACATGAATATTTCAAAATCCAAAATCTGAAACACTTCTGGTCTCAAGCATTTTGAATGAGGGACACTCAACCTTTACTATATTTGGGAATGTAACACAGGTAGATAGATGCTCACAGTACTTACTGCCTGTTCTCTCAATTTGCTAATGTTTTTCCTTTTGCTCTAGCATCAATATTGAGATTGCTCATTTCAAAGCACATCACTCAAAGCATACGGCACTTAGAGTACTAAACCAGCAATCAGAAAATGAAGCAAGCCAAATTTATAATGCCAAATGAGGGAATTATATAAAAAGTATATCAATACAAGATGCCAACATCAATATTCCACTTCAACTTAATACTATGATCATGAGAGTCATATTTTGTAATACTGAATGAGAAAGATAACTAAAAACTAAGATTGTCACCAGCATTTGGTAGCCTAGGAAAAAAAACATAAATATGAACTATTTATTCAAAAGCCTAAGTTCAAGAAGATTTAAGCCAGTTAAAGCCCTAGATGAAGGATCTGACAGGGGAGAAAAAAGGAAGTAGCTATTAGAGATACTAAGACTAAAGCAATTGTTTCTGGAAATCAAGTTAGACCTACCACAGAGATGAGGAAATATAAGAAAGACGAGTTCAGTATACACTTGCATAAGCCAGACACCTCGAGCTGAGTGTCACAGGAAGAGTAAGGGCATGATTAGGGGCACATAATTGTAGGTGAGAAGACTGTCACACCAGAGACATTACCCAAGTGGAAGTATAGGGATGGGTTAAGGATCTAGAGGACCCTTACATCGTAGTCCCTTTTTTCTCTTAAAATAGCCTCCCTGAGCCCTTGGCTGATCAAAAGAAGAAGTTTTGACTTCTTGCGGGGCACATGCTGATGTCATCACTTTCTAGATCTGAATAATCAGATGGGAAGGCTTATCTGACACAGATTTCCAACATATCCTTCCAAAAAAATTGCCCTAGATGTAAAGAGTGACCAGTCTGTCACTGTCTTGGTCCATTTTGTGTTGCTATAACAGAATACCACAGACTGGGTAATTAATAAAGAAAAAGAAAATTATTTCTCACAGTCCTGGGAGCTGGGAAGTCCATTATCAAGCTGCTGGCATCTGGTAAGGACCTTCTTGCTACATCATCCAATGGTGGAAGGCAAGAGGGTGAGAGCAAGAGGGAACTGAACTCACTATTATAACAAAGCCACTCTCATGCTAACTCACTCACTCCCTTGACAATGACATTAATCCACCCAGGAGGGCAGAGCCCTCGTGATCTAATCAACTCTTATTAGGCCCCATTTCCCAGCACTGCTGAATTGGAGATTAAGTTTCCAACATATGGGCTACATTCAAACCATAGCAGTCACTAAATGAGAGGGAGAGAGAGAGAAGGGGAAAGGGAGGGAAAGGGAGAGGGAGAGAGAGAGAAGAATCTAAAAAGATTCCAAGAGAAGGATTAGCAATATAAAGGTAGATTTGAGATGGCAACTTAAGCTAGAAGAATGCAGAAAAGAAAAAGCTACAGAGGACTTCCAAAGCAATCTATGAGGAAACATAAATATGTCCCCTTTTCAAAAGCAAGGGCCTTTCCTGCTTTTTTGCTTCTTCAATCTCAATAAACATAACAACTAGTATAGTGTGCTGGAAATACTAAATTAATGAATTTATAAAAACAAAGGGGACAACTGGTATGCTTTCTTTTTAGGCATGGTCATGTGTTATATGTTGTCTACAGTCTGACCCATAAGCTTGGAAACCCAATCAATGCATACTTTGGGGTACACTGACAATAAGGCACACATACACACCTTCCTTCATGTCACAGGCACAGTGACAGTACCACCAAGGCCTAAGAAGAGTAGGTTTTGAGGAAAACAAGGAAATCTGTAACCACATCATTCAAAGTAACAGGAGCCAACGTGTTCAGGGTCTAACGTTACTCAGCAGGTCCAGACAAAATAAACATTTCTTCTATTACCTTTTTGTTATGTTGCCATGGAATCTGTATTTGCAGGAAAACTTATTTTCTGCAACCGGATGATAGAGCAGTAAAAGGGGAAAAGCTTTGATGAAAGAGGAGAGGAGTTTACATCTATAAAGGCAGAGAGGACAATAAATAGTGTGGGCTTTTATAAGGTCACATTTCTATGGAATCTTTCAAATCTAAGAATTATTCAAGTTAACAAGAAGTCCTTGAGGGCTCGTAGCCAAGACATTAGTGACAGGTAACAACAGTCCAACCTCTACTAAAATTATTATAATGGGGGAAAGGCATAGGAATGTAAAGCGGACAAAGAGCCAAATAAAACAGAAAATAAATGAGATCTTAAATGCTTAAATGTCGAAGGAAGGTAAAAATGACTTTTAAAATATGACCCAATAGTAAGAAAAATCCCAGAAGCCAAAGAAGTTAAAAAACAATCTGCCAGCAGGCCAATCTTCCTTTTTCAGCTGAACTCTAAACCTAATCTCTTTGCTCCCTTCCTTTTGGTAACAAAAACCTGAAAAAATGAAGCAAGCCCATGTTTCATGGGCTGGACTGGAGCACCCTGAATTTCTGGGGCCCAAGAAAAATACTGGCTCTGGCACTCTGGGCCTGCTGAAATCAGCGTTGTGGGTATGGGTCAGGGCTCTGCACCAATTTACCTAACTCCCCCATTCTATCCTAAACCACAATACGTCTCTAATGGGCAAGGAACAGAAATGAAAACACAGGGACCCCAGGGCAGTGATCTATTAAAACATTAAGTTAGACCATGTCTCTCCATGGTTTATCCTCTCACTCAGAGGAAAAGTCACAGTCCTTACAAAGGCAAATAAGACCCCACATGATCCCCCGCACATCTACAGCCCTTCACCTACTTCCCCCCTATATTTGGCCCCTGGTTCATGTAGCTCTGGCCCTCCTGGTCTCCTAGCTAAATGAGGGACTTTGTACTTGCTAATCCCTCACCTTGGAATGCACTCACCTCCCTACCCATCTTCACCAGAGTAAACTCCATTTCAAGAAACTACTTTCTTTGTTCATCCTAAGAAGCAACTTCTCATCTGTTAAAGTTTTATCATAAGATTAAAACAATTCAGACACATCTTCAGGCTCTGCTTCTAATTCCAGTTCTCTTTCTATTTCTACCACATCTGCAGTTACTTCCTCTACTGAAGTCTTGAACCTCTCCAAGTCATCCATGAGGGTTGGAATTAACTTCTTCCAAATTCTCGTTAATGTTGATACTCTGACCTCCACCCATGAATCACAAATGGTCTTAATGTCATCTAGAATGATGAATTCTTTCCAGAAGGTTTTCTGTTTACTTCTCCCAGATTGTTCAGAGGAATAACTATCTACATCTACAGCAGCGATACCCTTATAGTTGAAATTACTCCTTGATCCACGGGCTGCAGAATGAATGAATGTGTGTTAGCAGGCTTTAAAACAACATTGATCTCCTCACATATCTCCATCAGAGCTCTTGGGTGACTAGGTTAATAAGCAGTAATATTCTGAAAGGAATTTTTCTTTCTGAGCAGTAGGTCTCAACAGTGGGCTTAAAATATTCAGTAAACCATGTGTAAACAGATGTGCTTTGTTGTTCCATTTACAGACCAGAATAGATTTAGCATAATTTTTAAGGGCCCTAAGGATTTTTGGAATGGTAAATGAACACTGGCTTCAACTTAAAGTCACCAGGTACATGAGCCCCTCACAAAAGTCAGCGTGGCCAGGCAAGGTGGCTCATACCTGCGATCCCAGCATTCTGGGAGGCTGAGGTGGGAGGATTGCTTGAGCTCAGAAGTTTGAGACCAGTCTGGGCAAGAGCCACACCCCATCTCTACTAAAATAGAAAAAAAATTAGCTGGGCATGGTGGCACACACCTATAGTTCCAGCTACTCGGGAAGCTGCGGCAGGAGGATCACTTGAGCCCAGGAGTTTGAGGTTGCTGTGAGCTAGGCTGATGCCATGGCCCTCTAGCCCGGGCAACAGAGCAAGACTCTGGCTCAAAAGAAAAAAAGAGAAAGAGAGTCAGCCTGTCCTTTGAAGCTCCGAAGCCAAGCAGTGATTTCTCCTTTTCAGCTATGAAAGTCCTAGTTGGCAGCTTCTTCCAATAGAAGGCTGTTTCGTCTACACTGAAGATCTGTTGCTTAGTGTAGTCACCTTCATCAATTATCTTAGCTAGATCTTCTGGATAACTTGCTACAGTTTGTCCATCAGCTCTTGTTGCTTTACTTAACACATTTATGTTACAGAGACAGCCTCTATCCTTAACCCAACCTCATTAACTACCCTCTGTTAGCTTTAAACTTTTCCTCTATAGCTTCCTCACCTCTCTCAGCCTTCATAAAACTGAAGACAGTGAGGGCCTTGCTAGATTAGGCTTTGGCTTAAGGAATTGTGGCTGATTTGATCTTCTATCCACACCACTAAAACTTTCTCCATTTCGGCAATAAGTCTGTTTCACCTTATTATCATTCATGTGTTCACTGGAGTAGCACTTTTAATTTCCTTCAAAAACTTTTCCTTTGGTGGCCAGGTGCGGTGGCTCATGCCTGTAATCCCAGCACTCTGGGAGGCCGAGGCGGGCGGATCGTTCTGAGCTCAGGAGTTCAAGACCAGCCTGAGCAAGAGCGAGACCCTGTCTCTACCAAAAATAGAAAGAAAATTAATTGGACAGCTAAAAATATATAGAGAAAAAAATTAGCCGGGCATGGTGGCACATGCCTGTAGTCCCAGCTACTCGGGAGGCTGAGGCAGTAGGATTGCTCGAGCCCAGGAGTCTGAGGTTGCTGTGAGCTAGGCTGACAACACGGCACTCTCCCCAGGCAAGAGAGTGAGACTGTCTCAAAAAACAAAAAACAAAACAAACAAAAAAAAAACTTTTCCTTTGTATTCACAACCTAGCTGTTTGAAATAAGATGCCTACCTTTCAGTCCATCTCAACTTTCGTCATGCCTTTCTCACTAAGCTTAATCATTTCTTGCTTTTGATTTAAAGAAACATGTGACTGTTCCCTTCACTTGGTCACTTAGAGGCCATTGTAGTGTTATTAACTGGCCTAATTTCCACATTGTTGTGTCTCAGGAAATAGGGAGGGCCAAGGAGAGGGAGAGAGAGAGGGGAACAGCCCGTCGCTAGAGCAATCAGAATACACACAACATTTACACATTAAGTTTGCTGTCTTATACGGGCATGGTTCGAGGTGCCCCAAAACAATTATAATAGTAACATTAAAGATCACTGATCACAGATCACCATAACAAATATAACAATAATGAAAAAGTCTGAAATATTTCCAGAATTACCAAAATGTGACACAGAGACATGAAGTAAGCACATGCTGTTGGAAAAACAATGCCAAAAGACTTGCTGGAACACAGGGTTGCCGTAACCCTTCAACTTGTAAAAAAACGATTACCTGCGAATTGCACACAATAAAATGAAGTGCAATAAAACAAGGTATGCCTGTACTTAATTTATGGAAGCACTGTGAAAGACAAAGTATTTCTAATACTGAAAGTTTCTTTTAACAAAAAATATCTCAAGTTTAAAGAGGATTTTTGTTTTTATTTTCTGAAGCAACATGTACATGACTTCCAGGTACATGCAACCAAGAGAAGAAATCCCTAGGTTCCAAGTCAAGGGAATCCACCCTATAATGAAGTTTTTTTGAGCACTATAGTTGCCTCTTGGATAGGAACAAATCAGCTTTATACAAAATTTTACTACAAAGAGCAAAAATCTAATGTATTTGCAAAGGCCTAGAGAGGCAGTTACATCTATTTATATCCTATACTTATATAATACAAATATACATATACATTCTCAAGTTTACATAAATGTACACTGAAGAATTTCAATCTAATAGGATTCATAAATTTGGGAATGAACTATTTGCATTGCCTAATAATTATTTTGGAAAAAAAATTATAATCTGGGCAACAAGTTCATTTTTGGTTTATCAATTCTGAGGAAGAGACATCACTTTAATGGGTTGGACCATGACCCTTCAGATTAGCTGGCCAATGACACTGGGGGGACTGCTTTCCTACAGTCACAGCTCCATTGCAGATGACTCGGTAGCCCCTCTCTTCGCAAAAGCAGGCAAACTGTACAAGAGAAGGTGCCACCACACAGCCTCAACAGCCCACATCTACGGAAAGGGAGACTACTGGCGTTGAAACCCCAGAACCAAAACCAAAGTGGCACTGACAAGTACGCCATGCCTTTACCGAGTGAGTGCAGCTCCTCATCTGTAAAACTGGGTTAATAAATACTGGCCTTCATGGAGCTAGTGATGACTGACTGATAATGCTTTGACTGAAAACACTTTATAAACTGCAAAATCCCATAAAAATGTCAGTTAATACTAAAGTGAGAGTGATCCAGCCCAATGAATTTTTCTACCTTTGAATCCTAAGCCCCAGGGGTTCAGCGACATTTGTACCGTTGCCGGTGAAAGGCAAAGTCAACAGAGATCATCTATGAGGCTGAACTAGACAGAAATCAAAAGCAGAGTACTTCTCAGTGTCAAGAAATTAAACTGGCAGAATTGAAAAGCTGGAGGTCCAAGATACTCTTACTTTAAAAGGGAAACAATGGAAAACTGTTAGTGAAAAAAATGGGATTTGATAAATAAACTATGGCTTTATAGCCAACTTGACTGAACGCTTCCTTTTTTTTGAGACATAGTCTTACTCTGTCACCTTGGCTAGAGTGCAGTGTCACTGGCATAGCTCACTGTAACCTCAAACTCCCAGGTTCAAGCTAACCTTCTGCCTCAGCTTCCCAAGTAGCTGGGACTACAGACACATGCCACCATGCCTGGCTAATTTCTGTATTTTTTTTAGAGACAGGATCTTGCTATGTTGCCCAGGCTAATCTCGAACTCCCATCCTCTAGCAATTCTCTAGCCTTGGCCTTCCAAAGTGCTGGGAGTACAGGCATGAGCCACCGTGCCCAGCCTGAGCTCTTTCTTAAAACAGTTTTTATACATCAATAACACAAATATTTGTCATTAATTATGTTTAAAACTTCTTATTGACTGGCACTGATAACACAGCCAACTACCTTGCTTTTGATTACAAAGAAAAGTAAATGGGAAGAAAGATCGGCATGGACCTACTATCACCACTAGAAAAGTAAAGGGCACACGCTTCTCACTGTTCAGGAGTCAAGAAAGTCACCTTTGTAAACTTAATAATGACTTATTTTTATTTATTGTGCCTTGGCTCATTCTCAAAAAAAAAAAAAGAAAAAAAAAGATTTAAAATGGTGAATGGCCATTAATATTAAAAAAAAATTACCTTCATTTATTTGTATTATATTTATTGGAACAATCTTATTTCACAAAGCATTTAGGAAGTTGGATTCGATTTCTTTGTAAATTTTGCCATCTTCTTACTAAAGGTTTTGTTATATTATATACTTTATATGTTGATGATAAATATAAAGTGCAGCACAATGCCTAAAACACAGGAGGCAACCCACAAAATGTAGTTATTAAACACATTAGGCTATAAGTTCTATGAGGCAATGGATTGTCTTGGTCTGTCTTGTTCAGCACTAGGTTCCAGAACCTAGCCCACTATCTGGCCCAGAGTTGGACTGAAATACTGTTGGATTAAATACTGTTGAATTAATGGTGGAATATGATCTAAGTAATTCTCAACTCTCATCTCCTATTTACGGTTACCAGTGCCCCATCTCCTCTAATCAACAGCAAAAAAAGGGCTGGAAAAACCATACCCAGAGGAAAGGCACTTAAGTTCCTGTTTATATTTCCTTAAACTCACCACAAAGATTCTCCCCTCTGTCCCAAAACCACAAAATCAATGCTTTGCAACAATGTATTCTTAAACAATTTTGCTCATTTCCCCTCACAAACAATGTATAAAGTTCCTTAAAACTGCAAGACAGTTTAGTTCCCTTTACTCTTTAAAAAAGGGAAGGCTTATTTGTAAAATACTATCAACTCTCCAATTTCTGGTCTGATTCCTTGATCTCTGATTCATAGTTGGTTATTACACAGGCTGCTACTTGCTTTTTTTACTATACTTACTAACAATTAAAATAATAAAATAGATTTAAAATAAAATTTTTTTAAAAGTTACACACCCAAGTATACCACACCTTAAAGCAATACAATTAAGAATCTGAAAAACATTTCAATAATGTTGCATTTCTTAAACTAAAATTCAGGTTTTTTGGAATAGACCTCTGGTCAAGTTCAACAAGTCACACAAAAAATTGTCATTACTTTATAGTTACAACTCCTATCTGACCTAAAACAATATCACCAATCTTACTGCCTAATCTTTTTCATTAGACTTGAGTCTAAATTTCCTAAATTATTTAGATTCAAATTGACTTTGTTATTCCCTAAAATTAAATGTGCTCTCAAAGAATGAAGATGGAGAAAAGTAACACATTCTTCAAATTGGATTCTAACAAAAGTTCCAAAAAATGTTTTCTGCCACACCTGAAAAGGTAATCAAAAGAACTTTGAATAAATACTCTGAATAACCCTTACTTGTAAATCTAAATTGTGGTATTTTCATTCCAATATAGGTTACATTTGTTTATAGTCAACTACCACATAATTGCAGTTGTATTTTCCTTCAGCATTATAAGTTACATCTTAAATCCCTTTAGTAGAAATGCTACTGAACAAACAAGCAAACAAAAACTCTGCCTCCTTGGAAAGGCATACAAGATACTTAAGAGTGGTTGTGTCTGAGAAAGAGAGTAGTGTGCCTGGAGAATAGAAAGGAAGGGAGACTTTTACTGAATATCCTTTTATACATTTGTATTTTATACAATGTCAATGTATTACCTATTTTTAAAAATCTGTTTAACGAAAGTACTGTCAAGTGTCAGATACTACTACTAGCATCCAAACCACAGAGAAGTATAGCACTAAAGAATGTGGAGTTAATTTTAATGGTACTTTACTACAAATCTGGATCTCCTGTTCCAGTGCAGAGCTAGTCATACTAAGAGTAGGGAAACCTTGCAAGCAGTTCTATTCGAGTTCACTCAGACTCCTTACAGTGGAGTTATTCTGCTGTATCACTCCATTAAAGTTTAAACAGCATTGGAAAAAAAACCCTGATACTACAGAAATTAATGTGTCAAGTCAAGTATGAAAAATGGAAGGATATTAATGAGCTATTAAAAATTAAAAGAGCAATGATCCAAATACATCTTTGAAAATCAGCAAATCAACAATATACATAATGAATGTAAAATGTTACAAATTCCTTTTGTAAACAGCCATACTGTAAAATGAGAGAAAGATGTCAAGTATGGTGCCATCTGCAACATAACTTGAGCAGCCTGAACTAGAAAGTGCAATATGATCCATTGCTGGGCACAATTGCACAATCTCAGTTACCCAGAAGATTCTACCAAACAGGAAATTCATGATGTGACTTTAAGGAACACAGGAATCATATTTAAAGATTAACACATCCAAAAGCCTGGAATTTGTTCCAAAACAAAAAAAATCATTTCACAGGCCCCTTTTCACACAATGCATACAACATAAATGACTAAAACATAGAAAAACCTAATAGTTAAATCTCATATTTAGTTTCAGATCAGGAGCTCTCAAATTATATAAAAGCTAAAATGCAGTATGTAAAACCTTGCAAGTTAGAGAATAGTCAAATATTCCAAGTCTGGAAATTTTATGGCACCGATTTCATTTAAAACACACGGCATAAATTAAAGCTGAAAAGTATCTCTTCTCTTCCTTTTCTAAATGTTCCATATCCTTATGAAAACCATCGTGTACCTCAGGCCACAAATGTAGATAATTCCCTGCAAACTCTCTAAGGGACTTTAAAAACACAGTACTCTCAAGAATTATCTCAATTAAAAAATATTATACTTTCCAGCACTGTTAATAACTTTTTGATCTTGAAGGCGCCCAACGGATCTGAATCTCTCTTGCTTCAAATGAGAAAATTGTTTTGTCAAACAATACTTAAATGAGCAGTGGTATGTGACTAATCAGCGAGGCCGCCAGTTTCTCAAGCTACAGTGTTCTTGCAGGCACTACCACCGCCCTCCCTCCACGGAAAGGAAATACGCTTTCAACCGAATCGGAAACACACCACTCAAGCTGGCACAGTGCTGACCGAGATAAAGTCGGTATTTTAAGCTCTATGGGTCGCTGCTAATTCAAAAAGTGCGAATTCAAAAAGAACACTTCTCAAAACGGGATTTCGACAGAGGTCTGCAAAAAAGCCCGGAGAGAGAGCTTCCTTCCTGGTCAGTTTTGTTCAGATGACCCGCAGTCTCCCGGTCCGGCTTCGCCCTTCTGCTTCTTCCGGCAGCTCGCGGGGATTGTCTGCTCAGAGAGCAGGCTCCGGGGCCCCACGGTGGGCGCGCCGGGCGAGAGGGACCTTCTCCTCCACGCCGGGAGGGAGACTCCCAGGGAAGCCGCCCCTCCCCCGGTGCCTGCCCCCGGAGCAGCAACCCTCCCAGAAGGGAACGTGCGGAGTCAGAGCCGAACTCCACACCTCCGTCTACCTCCCACAGCGGACCTGAGTCCTGCACACGGTGGACCACACACCTGCGTGTGCAGGGTGAGGGGTGTAAGGGGTGCAGGGGGTGCAGGACAGGCAGGGCTCGAAGGGGCAGCAATGCCCTCCCCCGAGGAAAATTCCTGCCGCTTGGCGCATCGCTGAGCGGGGGCAGGCCTGGGCCTCGGGCGTGAGGTACCACCCCTGCCCACCCCAGCCCCAGGCCCGACGACACTCACCACACCGAGCCATAGGCGCCGGAGCCCACTGGGGACAGGTTCTGGTAACGCTCGGGCACCTCCCAGATTGTCTTGTTGAGCTCCTGCCGGTAGAACGTGGGCCTCTCCTGAGACATTTTTCCAGCTGCAGCTGCGGGGCAAGGAGGTGGCCCTGCGGGGCCCCCGCCTGCACCCGCACCCGTTCCCCGGCCCTCGTTGCCCGCCCGGCTGGGCGGGGACCTAGCGCTGGTAGCCCTCGCAGGTGCGGCTGTCGCGACCCCGCACACTCCCGCGCGCGCGGCCCCTGTCAGCTGCAGCAGCTGGACTAGCCTCAGCGACGAGGGCGAGCCCGGCTAAGGGCAGGGTCGCGCTCCGGGGCTCAAGGCTGCGCCCGCTGCAACCTCCCTGCACCCTCTTCCCACCCAGGCCGACTCCGGGCCGCGTCGCTGAACTCTTGCTCTAGCTGCTGCGCCCGCTGAGGCTCCAGTGGTCGCGGTTGCAGAGCCCCGATCAGGAGCCTCCCGCCGTACTCTCGCGATAACAGCTCCCGAGACTCTCCGCGAGGCGAGATTTTACCCAATATGGAACCTGCCCACGGGAGGGGGTTTGTGTGGGGAGAGAACAGGAGGAGTAGTTCTCGCGAGAAGAGAGCGACAACTGGAAACCAGAGGCAGAAACTCCCAGGAGCTGTTCTCCTTAAGGGCGCGAAGGCAGACGGGGAGGAAGGGATAAGAAGGCGACACGCATTGCGTGCGCCCCACCGTGGTCGGCGGGGCTAATGCCTGGCTCCATGGTGGAAAGCGACAGTGAGAAATGGGGTGTTGAGAAAAGAGTCAAAAGATCTTTGAACTGAGAGTATTCACCAGCAGCGGAGCACCTGCTCAGCGGAACCCGCAATTTCCAAATAACGCTTGCGTAAAAAAGAAACAGGTTCCGGCCAGAAAGCTGTTGCTTACTCTTCGGAATTCTGACGAAATTTGTCCCAAAGGAAAATATTAACCCTGCATCAAATCTGAGTTTTTCCACCCAAACTCTCCTAGCGGTTCTTCAACTTTTATGTGAAGAATCACCCTGGGACTTTGTTTTAAGATGCAGATTCCCAAGACCCACAGGGAGTCTAATTGGGTAGGTAGACATCAAGAATGTATTTTTAGAATACATGCCAGATCGTTCTGATCCAGGAAAGTCTCTGGTATCTCCCTTTGAGAAGCATTTTAAAAACCATTACACGGAAGGTTTGAAACTGATTCCTGCTCTGAAGAGCCATCCAGTGAAGAGGATCTTAACCATTTAACTCGTGCCTGTCTAAGGAGAACAGGGCAGGGAGTGGTCTTGCAATGTCACATTTAGGCAAATCAATTGACCTTTCTTAGACATTAGTTCCAGCTTCTGCAAGAGAATTCCTGCCCTACATTCCCACCTAATGAGATAATTTGTAAAAACTGAACAAGATAATAAATGTGAATGGGTAGGGTATCATAACCCCATACCTGCACCCACTATTATCAATCTATGCCTATGCTACAGCTTGTCACAATAAACAGAAGAATTGGATTCTGTCTTATTAGAATAGATAGGTCCAATGCCAGGACACTTCTCATCACTTCCCATGATTATTCTCTTTTGTGCTATACATTCCTGGGAGGGCTCAGACTTTGCCTATCTTGTCCCAGCATCTAGCATGGTTCCTAGAACGTGAAATGTACTCCATAAATATTTGTTGAAAAAATTATGAACAATGACCGTGATCTCAATTTAAGAGGTACTACAGGATCCTCGGTTCTGTTCAAGGAAAACAACATAAAACCAAAAAACAGCGTCGTGGGTGATTTTGGATCCAATGTGGCTTAGCCTGGATTCTCTTTTTTTTTTTATTTTTATTTTTTTTTTTTTGAGATAGAGTCTCTGTCACCCAGGCTGGAGTGCAGTGGCATCATCATAGCTCACTGCAACCTCAAACTCCTGGGCTCTATCGATCCTCCCGCCTCAGCCTCCCAGAGTGCTAGGACTACAGGCGGGAGCCACCTTGCCCAGCCAAGCCTGGATTCTCTTGCCTACAAAGACATGCTGCTTGAGAATGTTCCAAGCCAACTTGTGGGTTAGGGAACTTTCTAAGAAGTAATGGAGGGTGAAGGGGCACATGAGAGCAAAAACATGACTGTGGAGAAATGAGGGGTGGGAGTAGGGAGTCAAGGAAATGAGTAGATGGATACAAGAGGTGAGGAGGAAGCTTGAAAGCAGGAATCCTAAGAAATGCACATATTTATCCAACAAATTGGGATGATGAGGTGAGGGTGAATGAAAGGGTAAAGACGAAGTATGCAGTACATTCATTCACTCACTCAACCAATGTATATTAAATGCCTTACTAGGTGCCAGGCACTTCTGATAGAAAGGTGATTAACAACCATAAATTGCTGCCTGTGTGGAGTTTACCAGCAACAGGAGGGCAATCGTTCAACTCAAATTTATTGACTACTTCCACACTGTTCTAGGCACAGATGATACAACGGTTAATGCAAGAAATAAACACCCCTGCCCTCACAGGGGTGAGACAATTTTCAAAAAGGAATACATGAAGTGAATAGTAAGTTAGACATTGGTACAGTAATCAAACAAGTGTAAAACTGCAACTGGGCCAAGCAGGAATAGGAAATGTAATGAGAGACAGTGATAGGGACTGAGCTTCCCTGAGGATACAGGGCGTGGCTGCAAAGGGTATGTGTGCCTGCAGAGCCGGAGACCTGGGCAGGAGGGTGTCATCCAGCGGGGAGAGCCAGGCTTCTGGGGCAGAAAGGCTAGGGCTGGAAACCTTGATGACCCTCCTAGCTTGCATTTCCTCATGCCTCTTCTGACCTGCGTGGGTGTCGGGAAACTTTAGAGAATTGCCTTAGGAGCAGTGCGGGCGCGAGGCCTGGGACCAAATAGGCCCTCAACCAATGGTAAAACCTCGGAGAGAGTAGGGGCTTGGTGGCACAGGTACCCAGGTGTACCACAGGTACCAAGGGACTCCCGTGTCCCAGGAATGGGGAGGACACCCAGGTACCCCTCTCCTCCATCTCCACCCCTGCTGCTCATGCTCCTCTTCCTCACCGCCCTCCCCCGACTTTTGCCCTCCGCCCGCCCGGAACGCCCGCGGTTCGGCTGCAACGGCTCAGGAACCGCCGGCGTCCGCGACCGCAGCGCTGGCAGCCAGACCGGAGCCCTGCGAGACCCCAGCGCCCGCAGTCCCCACCCTGTCGGGAGCGAGGTGAGCCACTGCTGGGAGACGTCTGGGAGCCGGGGGCTGCGGGGTGTGTGGAGCTGCGGGTCCCGGCGGGTCCCCGGCTCCGGCGCGGGCGCTAGGGCAGGGCCAGGCACGTTGCTCAGTCTATCAATATTGTGGAATGAATGAATGACAGTCGTCCCTGGGAGCTTATCTCTCAGGTATTATCTCTACTTTGAAAGGCCATGTGGAATGGCAATGACAAGAGACAATGTGTGCGTTTTGCAAGCTGAATTCTTTCAAATTCGCTTGTCTATGTTGTAAAAAGCCCCAGAACTGGTCTGGACCCCATGCCCCACTATCTACCCCATCCATCTCCTCCTGAGGCCTGACTGCCCAGCTGCTCCCGGTCCTTTCAGACCTCACTGCTTTTTGTTCATTCTCTTCCCTCTGACTGAACTCCCACCACTCATCCCCTTGCCCCTTTCTTTTCCGGTCGAATGCTATTTATGAGTCAGTGTCCCCTTGGGAAGCCTTCTCCAACACCCCATCCCAATAATGAACATCTCTCCAACACACCTTGTTGATATTACTGTCTCCGCGTTGCATTGAAGGTAGTTTTCCTGTGTTTATGTATCCAATGTTCACAGGCTAGAGGACTATCTCCTTATTAATCGTCCCCAGCCACTAGGCAGTGACTAAAAGATACTAAAGGGATTGCTCTTTGCTTATGCCTTTTCTATATTCCCAATACATCCTCCATAAAAAGCCTATGTAGTAACAGGCTAAAGGTTGTTTCTGATGGAATTACAAATGCTTATTTTGGGCCGGGCGCGGTGGCTCACGCCTGTAATCCTAGCACTCTGGGAGGCCGAGGCGGGCGGATCGTTCTGAGCTCAGGAGTTCGAGACCAGCCTGAGCAAGAGCGAGACCCCATCTCTACCAAAAATAGAAAGAAAATTAATTGGACAGCTAAAAATATATAGAGAAAAAAAATTAGCCGGGTATGGTGGCGCATGCCTG
>RJWJ010004694.1:0-38998 GCA_004363605.1 Indri indri
GACCATAAATTTTCATGTGAGTTAGAAAGTTAAATAAGACCTATACTTGAGTGAGATGTGAACAGGAACCAAGGGCATCTCGTGCCCCACTGATTTGGGAGTATATGTTGATGATGTTTTTCTGGAGGGCAATGTGGCAAAATCCATTACAATTTTATTATTTTATTTTTTTGTGATGGGGTCTCGCTCTGTCACCCAGGCTGGAGTGCAGAGGTCTGATCATAGCTCATTGTAACTTCGAACTCCTGGGCTCAAGCGATTCTCCTGCCTCAGCCTCTAGAGTAGCTGGGACTACAGGTACATGTCACTATGCCTGGTTAATTTTTTTTTTCTTATTTTTTGTAGAAATGGGGTCTCACTGAGTTGCCCAGGCTGGTCTAGAAATCCTGGTTTAAAGTGATCCTCCCACCTTGGCCTCCCAAAGTGCTGGGATTACAGGCATGAGCCACTGCACCATCCCCATCACAATTTTAGATGAGCTCATCTTTTTTTTTTTTTGGAGGCAGAGTCTGGCTCTGTTGCCCTGGCTAGAGTGCCATGGCGTCAGCCTAGCTCACAGCAACCTCAAACTCCTGGGCTCAAGCAATCCTCCTGCCTCAGCCTCCCGAGTAGCTGGGACTACAGGCATGCGCCACCGTGCCCGGCTAATTTTTTCTATATATATATTTTTAGTTGTCCAGATAGTTTCGTTCTATTTTTAGTAGAGACAGGGTCTCGCTCTTGCTCAGGCTGGTCTCAAACTCCTGACCTTGAGCAATCCACCTGCCTCGGCCTCCCAGAGTGCTAGGATTACAGGTGTGAGCCACCGCGCCCGGCCAAGATGAGCTCATCTTGGCTTCAGAAAATCTAGTTTTAGGAATTTACCTTAAGGAAGAAAAAAATAAGCGTGAAAAGATGTATATATATGAAGGTTCACTGCAGCATTAGGTAGAATAGCAAAATACTGGAAATAAATGTACCTTGATAGTAGTTTGGCCAAATAAAGTATAGTGCTCCTAAATAAGCCAAAAAGGAAAAAGTAGATGCTTATTTATTGACATAAAAAGCTATTTATTAATTGAAAAAAATTTACAGAAAATTAAATATTTTTTAAAATTTTGTTTTAAAGATTAATTTTATAGAGGCCTAAAAACGTGAAAGTATATACTCTAAACAATAATGGTGGTCCCTCAGGGATGAGACTGTGGGAGGGTACTCTCGCGACTTACAGGACCAGCTCCCGACCTCGTTTATCTGTTTATCTCCCGGGCACTTTCCCGCCTCCAGCCCGCTGCGTGTGCGGCATTTGGAGCGGGGGCGCGGCGGAACGCTGTGGGTTTGGTTATTGTTTTTACTCTTCATCCACTTTCGCCCCCCACCCCCCACATTCTCACGTTAGAGGCAGTTGAGGTGGATGGTGGGGGTTTGGGGTTTGAATGGCGTCAGTGGCAGTACCTGCCCGTCGGCCATGCCAGCTGCCGTCTCAGCTCCCGCCGGACTGGTGCAGCTGCACGGCGACCTGTCCCCTCGGGCCGCAGGAACCCGGGGAGCCAGGGTTGGACGCCCTCAGAGATGGAAATCTGAAGGTCGAGAAAGCCCCAAAGGCAGGGACTGCGTGGTGAGATCCGCACTTCTGGCGCTGGGAAGAGCCAGTAGAATCTGAACTTGAAGGACCTTTAAGCTTTGGTAGTAGAAAAGTGGGAGCCATGGAACTTTCCAGATGCCCTGAGGGATGGGAAGGTAGATGATCTGTAGAGGCTTGCGCAGATTATTTTCCCATCTTTTGAAAGCAAAAAAAAATTAGATTATAGAAAACGGAATGTCAGAGTTCCGAGGTTGTGTTTAAGACGGTATAATAATGACTGGGCGTGGTGCCTCACGCCTGTGATCCTAGCCCTCTGGGAGGCCCAGACGGAAGGATCGCTTGAGCTCATTAGCCCGAGACCAGCCTGAGCAAGAGCAAGAGCGGGTCTCTACTACAAATAGAAGAATTAGCTGGAGGCGGTGGCACATACCTGAGACCCCGTCTCTACTAAAAATAGAAGAATTAGCTGGAGGCGGTGGCACATACCGTAGTCCCAGCTTCTCGGGAGGCTGAGGCAGGAGGATCACTTGAGCCCAGGAGTCTGAGGTTGCTGTGAGCTGGGATGACGCACAGCACCCTAGCCTGGGCAACAGAGCAAGACTGTCTCAAAAAAAAGTTTTAGAAAAAGAAATTTTTTAAAAAAGATGATATGTAGTCTCTAGAAAATAAAGTTTTGCTCACTCATAATTTTGTTAAAAAGTGTTCATTTTCTCTCTCTTTCTGTGATAATCAACGTCCTATCAGAGAAACCAATAAAGATATTTTATTTAAAAAATCAGATATGTGCAAAGCCCATAAGTAGCTTTATTAGTATTCCCCTTTCATCAGTCTTCCTTCCTGATCCAGCTTCCTGATACAATGCCGGTTCTCAACTCCTGCACATACTAGAATTATCTGAGACGCTTTTAAAAATGTCCGTGCCTGAGCCGCACCCCAGAATAATTGAATCTGGATCTCTGGAGGTAGGGCTGGGCATCTATAGTTTTAAAAATTTCCCCAGGTGTTTCTAATGCGCAGCCAAGGTTGCAAACCACTGGTTGTAATTTCAGGGGAATTGAACATAAACAGCTCAAAATGATATAGCTATGTAACTAATTACATCAAGCCTCTCAACTTTCTTTTTTTAATTTAATTTTTTATTTTTTTAAATTTTTTAAATGTGTGTTTTTTTTTTGAGGGGATGGGAGTATTTGAGGGGGGTGCTCAGTTTCCTTGTTTTTGTTTTTTTTTTGTTGTTGTTGAGACAGAGTCACTCAGTGTTCGTGGGTAGAGCGCAATGACTGTAGTCACGGCAAGCTCCAACTCCTGGGCTGTAAGCAATCCTTCTGCTTCAGCCTCCCGGGTACCTGGGACTACAGGCGCGTGCCACAACTCCTGGCTGGGTTTTGTGGTTTTGTGCATTTTTTAAAATGTTTTTCTTTTTTATTCGGTAGAGTCGGGGTCTCAGTGTGCTCAGGCTGGTGTCGAACCCCTGAGCTCCAGCTATCCTCCCGCCTCGGCCTCCCCGAAAGCTAGGATTACAGGTGTGAGCCACCGTGCCCAGCCTCACAGGGTCATTGTTAAGGAATAAGTAACCCAGGTAAAGCCTGCACACTGTAAATGCTTAATGCATACTAGCTATTATTAGTGTAAATTCTATTCCTCCTACCATATTTAGTAATTCAATTTTGCCCAGGCTAGTCTGGAACTCCTGGCCTCAACTCCTGCCTGGCCCTCCCAAAGTGCTGGGATCACAGGCGTGAGCCACGGAGCCCGCTACAGTAGGTAATTAATAGAGGATTTGATGCATGCATTATATATGATGTAGTGCCAAAAGCACTGGAAGGGGTCACAAGACCTCCCGCGACTGCCGCGGAATTGCCGTGTTCCTTCTCCTTTCTGGGCCTCAGTTTCTTCTCGCAGTTATGACCCTCCTTTGGGTCCCCCAGCCGCTGGGGTTGAGCTCGCGGCTCTGCGTCCCGCCGCCCGCGGCCGCTGGGGGGCAGTGGTAGCCCGTCGCCCCGCCCACTTCCCGGACGGCGCAGCCAGCGGGTGGGGACTGCCCTCCTCGGGCTGGAGAAGCCGGTCCCGCCGCGTGCGACTCAGTTCCCCGCGCAGCGCCGCTATGGCCTGCTACATCTACCAGCTGCCCTCCTGGGTGCTGGACGACCTGTGCCGAAACATGGACACGCTCAGCGAGTGGGACTGGATGCAGTTCGGTGAGTGGGGCCCGGGAGGGCCAGGGCGACCGGTCCCGCAGCGATCCTGCTTTGAGCTGGCCGCCAAGCCCGCTCCGGGACTCAGTTGGGTACTGATCCCAGGGGCGTGTGTGCTGAGATTTCCCGACCGGGGCCTCGCCCCCGTCCAGTTCTGGACCTCAGTTTAATCATCTTGAAGGTGTTGTGTGGTTTTTGAAGATTTCTGTTGGGAGCTATCTGTCCGCCTCTACTTTGCCATACTGTTTACAGTGAAACTGATAACAGCGGCATCCCGCAGTTACGGGATGCTTACTCTGTGACAGGCCCTGTTCATATCTACTTTAATCCCCCAAACAGCCTATGAAATGCAGACTTCCCCCCATTTTACAGACGAGGTAGAGTAATTCGCTCAGGTGGAGTGGCGTGGCTAAGTGGCAGAGGGGGATTTGAACCCAAGCCATCTGGCTCCACCGGGACTCACTACACTGTAATTCCTTGAGGTGCTTTGATTGTTTGCGCCTGATGGTTGGCTGAGAGGGTCATGGCATCTAGGAGGAGGCTGCAGGTGTGGTCTCAGATTCCCAAGTGAAATCTGCATTCCAGGCTCCACCACCTTCTAGCTGTGTGACTTTGGGCCAGTTTCTTAGCCTCTCTGAGCCTCAGTTTCTTAATCTGTAAACTCGGGATGTTAATTACGCTTCTTCATAAAGGTTTTGTGAGGAATGAAAATATTGTATAAAAAGCACAACCTAGGTGTTAGATATTCTTACAAGTCATAAATAAGTGTTAATTATCATTCGTAGTTTTATGGTTTAAGTCAGCGTAATTAGTGCCACTTTTAAAATAATGTATATTTTTATTAAAGTGTTAGTTAAGAAATACACTATTTGTACAAGAGTATATAATATATACGTACAGTTTAAAAAATAAAAAAATGAACATGTATGTGTTATCCATCCAGTTGGAGCAAATGTATATTTTAACTAAGTGGTTCTCAGTCACAAGCAATTTTGCCCCCTGGGGGACATTTGCTGATGTTTGGAGACACTTTTGGTTGTTCTAACTTGAAGCATGTAGTAAGTAGACACCAGGGATGTTGCTAAGTATCCTACAAGGCACAGGACATCCCCCACCCCAAATAATTATCTGTTCCAACGTTCTGAGGTTCAGAAACCTTGTTTTAACAAAACCTTGTTTTGTTAAAACCTTGTTTTAATCTTGTAGTAACAAAAATAATATGTGCTTAGCACAAAATACTGTGGGAAACAAACAACAGCAAAAAGATTAGCTTAGATTCTGCCACTCAGCAATAACTGTTCTTAATATTTGGGTGCCAATAATAGTAATAGAACTAACGTTTATTGGCTTCTTATTGTGTGCCAGCAGAGTGCTCGGTGTGTTATGCCTTCTAATCTTTTCCCTAAAGATATTTATGTATATGATAGCTTGGTTTTTTTCCCCTACTTAAAATATGTCACAATCATTTCCCCTTGTCAGGCAATATTCTTTAGCATCAAGGATTCAGGTTTTTATTTTCAGTGTGTATATTTATTAACTGATTGAAAAAGTAATAGATGAAATGATGTAGATAATACACCTAGGATGGAGAGAACAGAAGTATATAACCACCCCCCCCACCGTCCTCAGCCTGCCTGTTCCCCCTCTTAGAGGCAGTCGCTGGTAATGGGGCTCTGTCAGAGGCTTAGAGACCCGTGAGAATGTCTGTTGCCACCTGATTTTCTAGACTGTACTGTGTCCCATTGCTCGGATGATCTGCGACTTTACATGTTTCCTGGCAGTGTGTGTGGGACTTGTTCTCATTTTTTCCATACTGGCCCAGCCTTCAATTGCAAATGCCAGGACAACTGTTCCTAGAAAATTAATTTAGAAGACACACCTATGACTTTAAAAAAAAAACAAAACGCCTTTTTTGAGATATAATTCACATGCCGTACAATGCACTTGAAGTATACAATTCAACAGCATTTAGTATATTCAGAGTTGTGCATACATCTCCACAATCTTAGAACATTTTCATTTCCCCAAAAAGAAACTCTGTACTCCTTAAGTGTCAATACCAACTCCTTCCTGCATATCCCCCAGCTGTAGGCATTGCCTATTCCAGACATGTCATATAAATGGAATCATACAATATGCGGTCCTCTGTGACTTCTTTCATGTAGCATGTTTTCAAGGTTCATGCACGTTGTGGCATGCATCAGTACTTCATTTCTTTTTATTCTGAATAATATTTCATTGTATGGATATACCACATTTTATTTATTCACTCATTAGTTGATGGACATTGAGTTGTTTCCACTTTTTGGCTATTATGAATAATGCTGCTCTGAACATTTGTGCGCAAGTTTTGTGTGTGTGTCAGCATGGCAGTCTGCCCTCAATTCTTGGCGTGCTCTTGGCCAAAGAATGACCAAACACACTGAAGTGTCAAGTCCAGACTATGATCTTGGAAAAATCACCAGCAGAGCCAATATGATGGAGTAACCCCAAGCAGGGAGCAGTTTCATAAGAGCAGCTCTTTCTTGTAGAACAAAATGAAACTGTCTTGGAGAGTGGAAAGAGACCAACTCATTCTCTCCCTGACTTCTCGAATTGTTTCTTTTTGTTAGTCCAGTCCAGGGGCGGGCTCTCGGGAGGTGGGGGATAGTCATCAAATGATCAACAGGTGTTTCTAAATCCTGTTAGGCCTGTGCTGTGGCATTCCCAGACGTGATAAAGCATTCCCTTCTTCCCCAGGTGTAGCAGTTGCTCAGTATAGGATTAAGGGTGGGGCAACACCTAAACGGAGTGCCTGCCCTATCCTTCTTCCCAGGTGGAGCAATTGCTCCATACAGCACCAGAGCAGGGCACCCTCGTCCCTAGAAGAGCTGGAGATCCTAACTGCCTACCTAACATGTGGACATATGTTTTCATTTCCCCTGGGTACATACCTAGGAGTGGAATTGCTGGGTCATATGGTAACTCTTAGGTTTAACCATCTGAGGAGCTGTCAGACCGTTTTCCACAGTGGCTGAACCAGCAATGTATGAGCGTTACAATTTCTCCACATCCTTGTCAACATATGTTATTGTCATCTTTTTGATTCTAGCTGAGCAGGTGTGAGTGGCATCTCACTGTGGTTTTTATTTGCATTTCTCTAATGACTAATGCTGTTGAGCATCTTTTCATGTGCTTATTGCCGTTTGTATATCTTCTTGGACACACACCTCTGACTTTGTAGGCTTCGGAGACATCAGGGATGCTCACAGTCCAGAGAAGTTTCCACTGTAATTGAGGATATGATCTGAACTCCTCAGCAGGCCTGCCAGTTCTGACATAGATCCGACCCCTATGGACCTGTTGGACCGCCTCTCCTTCCACACCCTGTCTCACCTACCCTGCTCCAGCCATACTGGCCAGGATCCTTGGGCCAGACTCAGGGCCTTTGTACTGGCTGTTCTTTCTGTTCCTTATGCCTGGGACATTCTACCCCTCTGTTCCCCATGGCTGGCTGTCTGGTCTGTATTAGCTTCCTCTTGCTGCCTTGACAAATTACCACAAATGTAGTGGCTTAAAACAGCACACAGCACATTATTCTACAATTCAGGAGGTCAGAAGTCCTAATTGCAAGGAAGGTCTAGGGGAGAACCCGTTTTCGTGCCTTGACCAGCCCTTAAAGACCTGCTGCATCCCTTGGCTGGTGACCTCTTCCTCCATCTTCAAACCCTTCGCTCTGACCCCTTCTGCCATTGCCTCTTCTCTCAATCTTACACTTCTGCCTCCCTGGCGCAAGGTACTCCCTGGTACCTTGGCCTGACCCGGGTACTCTAGGATAATCTCCTCATCCCAAAATCCTCAATTTAATCCCATCTGCAAGGTCCCTTTTGCCATGTAAGGTACCATAGTCGCAGCTCTCGGAGCTTAACGTGTGGATGTCTTGGGGGCGGGGGCATCATGCAGTCTACCACAGTCCTTCAGGTCAGCCCCCATGCCATGTTGTTTGAGAGGCTGAGAGGCCTTTCCTGCCCACTCTCCCTCTCTGGTCCCTCACCGTGTTTCATTTCCTTCATTCCACTTAAAGAGCTCTGATGTTACCTTGTTCCTTCTTTATTTCCAGCCGTCTCTCCCTGTAGAATGTAAACGCCATGAGGGCAGGGGCCTCACCGGTCTGGGTCACTCCTGGATTCCCAGAGCCTGGAACAGCGCCTGGCACTGGGCAGGCGCTCAGCGACCACTTGTGGGATGATGGGCTGAAGGCGTGGAAGTGGTAAGGACACGGCCGTGTCCATATCCCACCATGCAGAGCCGGCTTGGAGCCATGGTCAGCCCACTTCCCACGCTGGGTTGGAGGCCTCGGGCCTGGGGGCTGCTGTGCCGCCAGTCCCCATGCTCTCCCGTTTCCTGTGAAGGAGTGATTTTGATTGTCCCACCAGCCCTAGAACGTCCTGGCTTTTGCGGGTCATTTTAGAAAAAGATGGTCCTTCACAGCTGGTTGTGATTCTGGGAGGGAGAGAGTGGGGGTGTGGGAAGAAGTCTAAAATGATTCAGGAAACCCCCCTGCCACAAGCAGGCATGTTCTTTTGGATTTAACATTTGTCAGCAGATGGTCTGGCTGCCTCTTGTTTATTTCTCTGTGGCCGCAGCTGTGTCCACTGGAGTCTGTTTGAGCCCATGTGAAATGGGATTCTCACACCTTTACCCACTGAGGTGTGTGCAGAGGGGCTTGGGGCAGGGGCTCCTTTGTTGGACTGCTTCCCATCGCCCCCGTCACTCACGCATGTGCTGGCCAATGTGCACAGCCCTGCTTAGCCCCTGTCCAGCTGTGTGACGTCAGGCAAGTGACTGCCAATCTCTGAGCCTTGAGTTTCCTCATCTGTAATAATACCCTCACAGAGTTGCTGAGCGGCTTAGGGGGCAGGACGGTTATAAAGGTCCTTAGGGCTTTTCCCCTTCTCCCTTCCCAGGGAGGAATCTGATTAGTCTAGAGAAAGAACAGTTGATCCTAGAACAGGTCATTTCAGGAAGCTGTTCTGTCCCTGCTTTGGAGGACTTCGAAGATGGGCAAGGTTTTCTGCTGCCTTAGGTGAACTCCTGCAGGATTCAGGATCTTGAAGTGATAGTCTCCACGTGCTCTTAACCATCAGGGATAAAAGCAGGTTTTCATAGAATGTACATAGTTTAACACTTACGGCTAACATTTATATCACGTTTATTGTATGCTAAGCACTGTTCCAAGTGCTTCTGTACATATAACTCATCTAATCCTCACAACAACCTCTGAGGCAGGTGCTGCTGTCATCCTTGTTTGAAAGGTAAGGAAACCGAGGCTCAGGGAGAGGTGAAGGGCCTTCCGCAAATGCGTAGGAAGCAAGCAGCAGACAGGATTTGAACTCAGGCCTCGAATCCCAAGATCTGGCCTCTGAACCACCATGTACACACATGTTTTTATACCTGTGGAAAAAAGTCTGGAAGATTAGATGCCAAAATATAACCAGTGGTTTTCTTGGGATCCTCCAAGAGAAATGATCACGGGGACTTTGATTTCCTTCTGTTTTCCAGATGTTCTACAATGACCAGGTATTACTCACCTGTGCTAAGGAAAGAGCTATGGACTTGGCAGGAGCCCTCAGTGGTGACTCATCCCCCAAGATCTCTATCTTGTCTTGACCCTGTTTAAAGGGTCTGGTTAAATGCTGATGGGTCAATAGTTTAAGATATGTCACTTTCATGGAACTAAAGTGTCCAAACTGGAAGGCATCTCACACTTTAATTCCTATTTCTCCTGCATTGCGCGAGCAAGGAAAGTTCAGCCCACGCAGGGTCAGGGCGTTGGCTGAGTTCCCACTGCCAATGGCCACCAGCGGCAGCCCTGGGCTTCTGTTTTTCCCATTACATCATGCTGCCTCCCAAGGGTGGGAGGCGTATGCGGATGAATGATAGTGCAGTTGGGTCCATCGGGAGTATTGTGAAGAAGGGGGTGTTCCTTCCTCTTCCCTCTGCTCTTTTCTGTGCACTGCTAGAAGCAGCCCTTGACCAGACTGACTTCACTTCCCACTGACCAGGAGCCTGGTCTGGGGTTTCCAGTGACTAAAGCTGCAACTCAGGAACTTTCCATTCCCAGCGGGGCACTTCTTCTGGAGGCTTTCTGTCTACAGGAAGCTGTCGCAAGCCCATTCCATCCAGAGGGGAGGGGACTTCTGCAATCTGATCACATTACTCCCTGGCTCTAAAGTCTTCTGTGGTCCCCTGGGCCTCTTAGGGTCAAGTCCAAACTCTGAAGCCCGGCATTTAGTGGCGGGTCTTCATTATGTGGTCCTGGGCTTCATCTTTTGCGTCACCTTGCCCCACCCGGCCCACCTGTGTTTGTATTTTCCAGGCAGAAAAGCTCCCTGGAATTTTAGGTTACTCAACACAGTGGCGAGAGCTTGTCCCCGCCCAGCACACGGGCGGCCTTAGTAACGCTTTGCTGAATGAGCGAGCGAGTGACTCGATGTTCACATCCATTCCCTCGCCGTGACTGCTGAAGTCCTGGAACTGAAGCTCGATTACTTTATTCCTGCTTTTAAAAAAATGACTCCCTCACTTCAGTAAACTCAGTGGAATATTGGCCTTGAAAATGCCATTTATGAAGAGCCGCAGCAAGTCAGAAAATGCGTGTGGTATAATGACGATAAGAGCAGGAAGCAAAATTTTGCCTCCAGTCTGGCAACAACTATGTCCAAAGTCACACGGATGTAGAGTGGTGACGTTTGAAAAGGGGAAGTACCCTAGTGGCTCAGGAGGGTGGCAGGATGCTGTGTAACTTTTTTCCCCCTGTATTTCCCATGTTCTCTTTAGTGAACTATAATTAATTTTGTGGTAAAAAATGAAAAGGAAGAATGCACTATTTTTATTATTGCCAACAGTAGTTCCCTGCAAATTTTGTCTAGTACTTCAGAATTGGCAAAGTGCTTTTGTATCCATGGGCTGTCTTGATCCTTATGACAGTTCTGGGAGGACAGTGGGGCATGGGTTCATTCATCCATTCATTTATTATGTACTTACTGAGTTCCCCCCAGCAGGGCAGGGGCTTAGCCAAGGAGAGTGAGCTGCCCGGGGCAAAATGGAAGGAGGCCCTTATTCTTGGGGTCCTGCAGGTGCAGGGGGGCCCTTACAGTGTGTGCGCCTCCTCACATTTTGCTCCCAGGGGCCTGCCTTGCCTCAGCCTTGTGCTGGCCCCACTCCTGCTGTCAGCCCAGGCACTGTTCTCGGTTCTGGGCCTGTGACAGTGAATGACACAGGTAAAACCCCCTTCCTATGTGGGGTTTTCCTTTCTAGAAGAGGAGGCAGGCAGAGCTATGTTACCCCCTGAGGCTCCCACTGGCGAAGGGACTGCCCATTGCAAAGACGCAGTAAAGCTCAAGGCTTACCCTGTCGTCCTGTGGTCTTTCTCCCCAGTCTCCTGTGGCAGCTAAGTTGGTATTTACGTTCGTGTGCCAGTTCCTATGGGTATTCAATAGACTCAGTGTCACATTATAACTTGGGGCCACCTGTGGACTTCAGCTAACCATGGCATTTCCAGTATGGGGGGGTGAGTGGGGAGGACGTCCCCGACAAAGCCAGGCTAGCGTGGGGACCCTCTCTCTCCTGGCCAGACCGCCTGTCCAACTCTAAGCAGAGTCCTCTCTCACTTGCCCGCCAGCCTCCTACGTAATCACAGATCTGACCCAGCTGCGGAAGATCAAATCCTTGGAGCGGGTGCAGGGCACGAGCATCACGCGAGAGCTGCTGTGGTGGTGGGGCATGCGGCAGGCCACTGTCCAGCAGCTCGTGGACCTCCTGTGCCACCTGGAGCTCTACCGAGCCGCCCAGATCATCCTCAACTGTGAGTAACCCTGGGGCCTCCCTGCTGGGGTCCTGTCTTGCTCCTGAGCTGTCTTGGTATGAGCTGCACTCTCTGGCCTTAAAACCTTTTTTAATCTTTTACTTTTTAAAAAAATTTTAATGAATGAGTTTGTTATGCACCTAAGAAACTGGTAACAGTGTTTACCTCTGGGGAGAGGAATTGGGTGGCCAGGGAACAAGGTGTTGGAGGGAAACTTTACTATAAATCCCCTCATACCTTTAAAATTCGGGTTATTGGGAGTATATATTCAGGACAACTTGCATCTATGCCCCTGGGCTGCCATCCTCGACCTTGGGGTCCAATAAACTCTACACTTAATTATAATAACAAAAAAACCCCTATTTTATATATCATAATGATGTTCCTTTTGGGGAAAAAGCCCAACCCCCCCCCAATAAATGTGAGTTATCTATTCCAAAAATAATAAAACATTTTTTGAAAACCCAATAGCTATGACATAAAAATTCAACAAAGCCTACAGTGAAAATGATTCACATCGTCATCCTGTTTTCCTGTTTTACATCCCAAGAAGTAATGATTGTTAACAATCTCTGTGTCTTACTAGGAGTTTTCTTTGCATGGACAAGCACATTATGCACGTGCAACCCCTTTTTAATACAGAGAGTAGCACATCGTGCACATTGTTGTACACTTTTTTCCCTCCTACCATTAGGTTTTTGGAGATTGTTTCATATTGACACATTGTTTTTAACAGCTGTGTCGTATTCCTTTGACAGATGTACTGTGATTTATTAACTTGCTCCCTACCGATCAGTGTTTAGGTTGCTTCTAGCATTTTTCTCTTCTCTGCAGTGTCATGACACTCACCCTTGGAATTACATACCCCGTTTTTGCACATGTGTGAGTATAGCTGTAGGATGACTTTCTGGTATTGGAATGGCTAGGCTGAAGGTTTGTGTATTTTAAGTTTTGATTGATATTGATACCAGTATTAGCAAATTAAGCTCCTATCAGAGAATACAACCATGGTGGGGATGTGTTTAGCTGGTGACAATACCTCCCAACCTTGAAGGGTGGCTGTGAAACCGAAGGAGTGGCATGACAAGTGCCCGGCCTGCAGCCTGTGTTCTGCAGAAGGTAGTGAGGATGAGGGACCTGGTTACTCCCACCCCTCCCTATGTCCCCAAAGAGGCAGTGGGGCACAGGTAGCCAGTCTTTCCAGGTACTTACTGAGCCCAGTGCCTGATGCTGTCCTAAGTTCTGAAAGGTTTGCAGTGTGGGCAAAGCAACAGGTCCTCTGCCGTCATGGGGAACATAGTCACATAGTCTTGTGAGCAGACAGTTAATAGACAGGAAAACAAGTGAAAATAAATAGACAAGTTAAAGAAATGGGCCAGTAGAATAAAGTGACCAGGTCAGGGAGCATCCTAGGACAGAGTGGTCAGGGAAGGCCACCCTGAGGAGGGGAAACTGGAGGAACAGAAGGAAGACAACCACATGAAAAGCTGGGGTAAGAGCCTGGGGAGAGGTACTGGCATGTGCAAAGGCCCCAAAGAGCCCAGGTGCGGTAGGAGGCAGAGGGCTGGGCCTTCAGAGCCACAGAGGCCTGGAGCTGTCCTGTCTGGGGTTCCTGAGCTGAGAATAACCTGGCTGGACCAACAGACCAGGTTCAGCACCTGCCCGACTATCCCTCGGGCCTTCTGAAATCAAGGAGGGCTTTCATAAGGAGGGACTTAGAGCGAGGGACTGAGGGGTGGGGACTCATCGAGCACACACTCAGAGACAAATGTGGAGAGCATGGGACGCTGGGGTGGCCCTGCAGGTGGGAGGATCTGGAGCTGCCGCCCAGGCTGGGCTTTTGGGGGCACCATGGGGCAGACCACGCTGGGCCATCTCCTCCCCTCCCCTGTGGGGCAGGGAATGGGGAGGGTGCTGCTCACGATGGGAGTCATGATGCAGCAGGAGACGCCAGCCGGCTTGTCTGCACAGGTGCAACCACTCCTCCCCATGTCCCCAGCAGAGTGCTCTATAAAGCAAGAGGTGGCACCTCTCTGTCACGGCCTCCCCCCAGACTTCTGTCTCCAGCCCCGTCTGGCCATCCTCCCCAAGGCCTCAGAGCTCACCCTCCTTCTCAGAGTGGGGAGGGTGATCTGCGCAGTCCACAGCCTCCCTGCTCTTCTGGAACCGACCAAAACCCCTCTCTGCCCGTTCTCCTGAATCTTGTCAGACCATCATCCCTCTTCTCACATCCCCACTGTGAAAGTTGTCAGAATCAAAATGAAGTCACTTGTGTTAAAAAAAAAAAAACAACCTTGAGAAACAGAGCCAGGGAAGGCCATGATGAGAAGGGTTCTTGTGCATAAATGGCCGATAACAAAAACTATCACAAAAGACTCTACAAAAACTGAAACCATGCACAAAGGCCATCACAAACTTATATAAAAAATACTTCTGTGAGGACATCTGCCCAGCAACTACCTGTCCAGCCTCCGACTGGCATCACCCATTATTGATCTTCGTAGCCAAGGTAGTTATCTCAAAACAATTATGTCATCCTCCTTATTTTCCTTGAAAAAAAACCTCCCCGAATACACACATAGTCTACCTTGGCATGTATATCCCCATTGCAGTGCCCTGTTTTTTTTTTTTTTTTTGCAAGGCCTTATTCCTGAGTAAATATCATTTTTTTTTCTTTTACTTCCCTGCCTTGGGAAATATCATTTTTTTTGAGAGAGCTTCTCTCTGTTACTGAGGTTGACACCCGAAGTCCAGGTGTTCACTGTGGTCAGCCAGGTGCCTGGTGGTTTCACGGCGCAGTGGAGAGGCAGCAGGCCTGCGTTCCAGGCCGGGCTCGGCCCTCGGTCGTGGGATCCCCGGCAAGTCCCCTGCTTTCCCTGGGCCTCAGGCCTCACGACTCCATCTATGTCCAGGAAGTGGGTTGGGCTGGGTGACACACAGAGCCCCCTCTGGACAGTCGTGGGCCCTTTGCCCCCCATTACCACTAGTACCACGTGCCATTTGGGTGGGTTGGTGTGACCTGCCCAGCTTGGCTGTGGCCCCAGAACCTGGCACGTGGCAGATACTGAGAAACGATTGAGTGACCGTGCCCTAAGATGTTTTTCACATTTTGGGAGAATTAATGGTAAACTCTTAATGGTCCAAAAGGAAGCTGGGGAGGCTGCTGGAGAGGGAGGGGAAGAGTCACCGGCTCAAGCGCAGTCGGGGCTGGGGCGGGAGCTCCAGCCTGGTCCACTTTGGGGAAGGGGACAGTGCCGGACACTGGTTTTACCCCTGCAGAGCAGGCCGAGATGTCGCAAGGGCGTCCCGATGTGTGAAAGCAGAGAAGCACCAGGGATTGAGACACTGGCCTCCTCTTCTTGGACACACTCTCACCACTGACGTCAGGACTGACTGTTGACTAATCTGAAGCAGACTCTTAACTTAAGGTCAACAAACAGTATAGTACAAGATTTAAAGAAATATACTTATCTCAGTGTGACACCTTTTATAAGGGAACACTGCCTGAGCACTTTTTTTTTTTTTTTAAGAGACAGGGTCCTGCTTTGTCACCCAGGCTGGACTGCAGTGGCATGATCATAGCTCACTGCAGCCTCAAACTCCTCTCACCTCAGCCTCCCAAATAGCAAGGACTATAGGCACGCACCAGCATGCCCAGCTAGTTTTTTAAATGTTTTGTAGAGATGGGGTCTCACTATGTTGCCCAGGCTGGTCTTGAACTCCTGGCCTCAAGCGATTCTCCCACCTCGCCTCCCAGAGTGCTGGGATAACAGGTGCGAGCACTGCATGAGCACTTTGGAGGTGCTGGCTCCTCTGCTCAGTGCTTGGCCCCTCCCAACAGCCCCTGGAGGGTCTGCTCTAAGGATTCCCTTCTCCAACTGAGGAACCAGGCCAAGAATGGCTAACGGACTTGCCCACGGGCACATGTCTGGTGCTAGGGAGATGGAGGTCACACCTAGGTGTGTCTGCGTAGCATTCACATAGGGACTTCAACTGCATCACTTGCTACTGAACGCAATCTTTGGGCTTCCAGGAAACACTAGTGATGTTTTGCCCATCGGCCTCTGTTCTGCTTAGAACTTTACTGAGATCCAGCTCTCCTGTTCTCACCACCACTACCCTTCACTCTTGTTCACTAAACCTTTTCTCTTCCCCTTAGCCCTGTTGATCAAAACTGCCTGAGGAAGAGAGATTGGGTCTGGTTTCCACATCCGCACATCCCCTGGCTGTTCTGTTTTGGGGGTCCGGTTGTGTTTTACTATGGGTTTGAGTCCTCAGGCAAGGCACTTCTCCTTTCTGCATCTTCCGGTTTTTTTGTTTTGTTTTTGAGACAGGGTCTCGTTCTGTTGCCTGGGCTAGAGTGCAGTGGCATCATCATAGCTCCCTATAACTTTAAACTCCTGGGCTCAAGCAATCCTCCTGCCTCAGCCTCCCGCGTACCTGGGACTATAGGTGCATGCCACCACACCTGGCTGATTTTTCTATTTTTTGTAGAGACAGGGGTCTCATTTTTGCTTAGGCTGGTCTCGAACTCCTAACTCAAGCAATCCTCCTGTCTACGTTGCCCAGAGTGCTGGGATTACAGGTGTGAGCCACTGTGCCTGGCCTTTTTTTTTAATTAGGAAAAAAGGTGCTATAAATCCCTGTCACTTGGAGGTGACAATAGAGGTCATGTGAGAGGTATTTTATCATTGCAATTGGTCAAAGCCTCTTCCCTTCCCTAATTGTAACATCAGTTAAACATTATTTTTCATTTACTTGCTTAAAATCCTTTATTAACTTGCTCAGCTGCCTCTGGCAATTTGAGAACCTGACTTCTACCTACCACTTCTTAAAGGGCTTTAAAAAACAGATTTGAATACAATAGTACTTGAAAACCACCCCCACAAAATCCTCCACATAAGGAAGCTTGATTGGGGAACACTGGGGACCGTGTTTACATAGTCTCTTGACATGGCGGGCTGCAGTTGCACCTGGTCTGATTGTGTAACGGCTGGTTCTGTGAGTGTCGGTTCCTTGATGGCTTCTCAGCCTGAATTGTCCAGGCCATCATTACTTACTTTGTCAAAGATCGAATGTTGTAAGAATCAGGATGAATTAGTACAGGCTTGTAACATTCCTAGCCCCCACAAATCTACTTGCCCGCGTCAGCCCCTTTTTATTCTCTTGGCCGTTTCTGATAGTCTCTTGTGTCAGCCTTCCAGGCTCACTGCTGGGCAGACGCAGCGGTGTAGATAAGATGGACATTTATTTCTCTTCCCTGTGACAGCCAGGCCGGCCTGGGCTGATATGGCAGCTCCATGGTGTTGAGGACCTGGTTTGTTCTTTTCCGTAGCCCTGCCAGCTTGGGCACAAGCCCGACTCATCTGAGATGGCCACTCTCTGCCACCACACGCACACTCCAGCCAGCAAGAAGGGGTGAAGAGGGAAGGGGGTGGGCATGTTCCTTTTCTTTTAAGGGCATGACTGGGAAGTTCCTTAGCACCTTCCCCTCACAAGCCATTGGCCAGAATCTTGTCGCAGGATCACATCTGGCTGCAAGGGAGGCTGGGAAATGTTATCTGTAGCTGGAAAGTTACGCGCACAACTAAAGCTTCTTTTACCCTAGAAGAGGAGGAAATAAATATTGGAGAGACAATTAGCAGTCTCTGCCACAGTCCTCTCCTTTTGGCCTCCCAAATATCCATATACACCTGTCTTCGCACCATAAAACATGCTTTCCCCAAGGGAGACAGGCCTGGGGTTCTAATCAGCCACTTCCTTTAGCTGGAGCCTGAGATCTGTGGGTGACGCGTAGCCCTCCCTACCAGCTCCTAATGATCCAGTGCCTCTCAGCTGGAGAGCAGTTATCTGCACCCCCTCCCCCAACACACTCGAAATTCCACGGTGGAATTTGAACAGGAAGCCACAGTGAAAACTCCCATTTGAGAGGAGAAACATGCGGTAGTTACTTGTCTGAAGCAGTCGACAAATGTCATGGAGCAGCAATTGTAAAAGCTCATTCCCCACTGCGGGGTAAGTTCTCCGTTTGGCCCATCTGGCAGCCCTTGGTTCTTTTCTCCGTGGATCTGCGATTCTCAAAGCATCCTAAGCAGCAGTATCACCTGGGAGCTTGTTAGGAGAGCCGATGAGCGGGCCCCACCTCATCTACTGATTCAGAGACTCCAACGGTCTGTTTCAACAACCCCCTAGGTGATTCTGATGCACCTTAAGGTTGGAGAACTGCTGCTCTGGCACCTGGCTCTCTGTGATTCTGCCTCTGTCGTAGGAGGCTGGGGGAGTGGAGCTTCCTTGTCCATTGTTTGATGGCCTCATCTGAAGTGGAACCGGAGAGAATCTGCCTTTATTGAGGGCTGCTTGGCTTTCACAGCCCACTTCCTGCTGCTGTGGGTTTGGGGCTTGAGAGGGGCTGTAGGTGTCAAATCATCACAGGCTTATATCAGATCAGGCCTGTGGTTTCTCTGGCAATACAGTTCTCCGAAAAATCTAGAAGCTTCTGGTCCCTTGGCTTCTAATCACTTCTATTCTGGTAGTCACAGCCAAAGATCCTGCCTAGACACATCTTAGTTCTGAGCCCCAAGCGTTTGACCTTCCACTTACTGGCCTCTGTTCAGCCTGCCCTGCCCCTCCTCCTAATTCAACCTGCTTCCCCGGAGCCTCCCTCAAAGCTACCCAAAGGGTAAAGTGGACGGGAGGCAGCACTCGTAACTTGACTTTTGCCTCTGGACTCTGGCAGAGAACCTCTTCAGAGGGTCAGCAGTGGGACCGAGGAAGGTGGAAGGGCGATTGGGAAGGCTAGCGCCACAGCCTTACCTCCCGCTGAGGCGCACTCTTCAGAGCCCCCCACATGGGGCTTCGCGGTCAGCTCGGGTTGTCTGAGAGAGGTTCCTTTTACATCTCCACTTGTCCATATCTAGCTCCAGTGGAGTTCACCTCTTTTGTTCGAGGTCCCTGAAAAAGAAGATACAGGTACCAACATTCAGAATGTTGTCACTTCTCCCCTTAGAGCTAGAGAATCTCTTAGCACACTGCTAGGGTGTGAAGTCCATACGTGGGCGAGAAAGATTTCTCAGACAAAGTTTAGGATAGATAGAAGTGCAAAGTTTTTTTTATTCTGCCTCAGAGGAGAGCGAGGGCACAGCGCCAGAGGCAAAGAGAGGCGCTGGTGCCGAGGCCACCAGACTCTGGCTCTTTGGGGCAGGCCGAGGAGGGGCGGGGGGTACGACTGTAGCCCAGTTAGCTGAAGACAGTTGACGACCTTGTGTTGGCTTTGCTGTTTTTCACGTAGCGGATTGATGGCAGAAATTGGTTTCTTCTTTCTTGCTGATGGCGGGAGGCATCTGGTGCTGTCTGCTTTTGAGGAAGCGGGGGAAGTTCGTACTCCTGCTGTCTGCTCAGGAACTTTTTGCCTAACTGGCAGCCACTTAGACTAACATGAACTCCGTTCCTAAGGTTAGTAATATAAATCTCTCTCCTACAGAGATGTTTACCTAGCAATTAAAAAAAACCCATACAGACAAAAGAAGGTATAAATCCTCATTAACATAGGTCAGAACTGATCAATTCATATTCCAAAAGGAAAGAAAGTTTCTGGGAGAGGGGAAAAAAGGGTAGACAATCTGATGGACCGTCATCAAAAATTCACTGCCTGTAAAAAGGTTTTTTTGAATATTGTTTAGACAGCCTTAAAAAAGTTCCTGAACAGACAGTGGAAGTGCGAACTTCCCCTGCTTCCTCAAAAAGGGATGTTACCAGATGCTTCCCACTATCCGGAAGAAAGAAGAAACTAATTTCTGCTGTCAGTCTGCTGCATGAGGAACAAAAAAAGCCAACACAACAGTTTCTCAGGGGTCTTCTAATTGGGCCGCAGTCACACCCCGCACCTTACCCCTCCTCAGCCTGCCCCGGTAAGGAGTCAGAGTCCCTCGGCCTCAGTGCCAGCGCCTGCCTTTATTTCTGGCGCTGTGTCCTCTCTCTTTCTCTCTCTCTCCTCCTTTCTTTCTCAGGAAAATAAACTGTTACTTCTGTATATCCTAATCATTGTCTGAGAATTCTTTCTCGCCACCTCCCCCCACCCCCTCGTATGCATTTCACACCCTCACGTGCACGGACTGCCGTGCAAGTATTATAAGTGACAGTTTTACCAACTTTTTTGGGTCCTTACTACGTGGAGCTCTACTTCTGGCACCAGATTTTGTATTAATTGTTACACCAGTTTGGCTGTAATAAAAGGGCCAAAATAATAGCAGCTTAAGCAAAAGAAAGTGTGTTTCAATTAGTAATGTAAGCGTGAGCAATCCGGGGCTGATGCGGTGGATCCATTGTGTCAGGGATTCAGGCGCCTTCTGTTTTATTATCGTGCTATCCTTGACATGTGGCTTCCATCTTATGGTTCGAGAGACTTGCTCCTGCTCCTACTGCCGTGTCCACATTCCAGCCAGCAGGTAGGAGAGGACACTTTCCTTTTAAGGGGACAATATGGAAGAGACGCTTATCATTTCACTAAGCTCTATTGACTAGGACGTAGTCACATGACCATAATTAGCTGCAAGGGAGGCTGGAAAATACAGGTTTTAGTCAGGCAGCCATATGTCTATCTAAAACTTCTAGAATGTTGGAAGATGGAGGAGTGGATATTCTCTGCCATGTGAGTACCATCTCTAAATAATGTCCTTATATTGCTATTTTCATATTTATCAATTTAAATATTGTCCACTAACTTCCTAGAAGAGTATTTAGTTTATACACGTACCTCTTTTCCCCCTTCCTCCCAAAATATTTTTTTTAATTTTTAATTTTAATTTTTTTAGAGACAAAGTCTTGCTCTACTGCCCAGCCTAGAGTACAATGGTGTGATCGTAGCTCACTGCAGCCTCAAACTCCTGGGCTCAAGGGATCCTCCTGCCTCAGCCTCCAGAGTAGCTGGGACTACAGGTGTGTGCCACCATGGCTGGCTAATTTTTACATTTTTTTGTAGAGACAGGGTATCACTATGTTGCCTAGGCTGGTTTTGAACTCCTAGATTCAAGCAATCCTTCCGCCTCAGCCTCCCAAAGTGCTAGGATTATGCTATGATTACAGCTGTGAGCCACCATGTCCAGCTTCCTCCCAAAACATTATCACTATTTTTAGTCCCTCTATAGGCTGCTTTTGCAGCTTTTTTTTTTTTTGAGACAGGGTCTTGCTCTCTTACTCAGGCTGGAGTGCAGTGGCCTGATTGTAGCTTACTACAGCCTGGAACTCCTGGGCCTAAGCAATCCTCCTGCCTCAGCCACCGTGATGCCCAGCTAATTTTTAAATTTTTATTATAGAGGCCAGGCGTGGTGGCTCACGCCTGTAATCCTAGCACTCTGGGAGGCTGAGGCAGGAGGATCGCTCAAGGTCAGGAGTTCAAGAACCAGCCTGAGCAAGAGTGAGACCCTGTCTCTACTAAAAGTAAAAAGAAATTAGCTGGACAATTAAAAATATGTAGAAAAAATTAGCCGGGCACGGTGGCGCATGCCTGTAGTCCCAGCTACTCGGGAGGCTGAGGCAGGAGGATTGCTTGAACCCAGGAGTTTGAGGTTGCTGTGAGCTAGGCTGATGCCACGGCACTCTAGCCCAGGCAACAGAGCAAGACTCTGTCTCAAAAAAAAAAAAAAAAAACCAAAAAAGACTTCGAAAACAAAACGATCCTTTCTAATTTAATGAAAAAGTTGTGATTTTTTTATTGTTTTCTGTGCATGAGTTATATGCAACCACGTGGCACTTGAATCAGTTTTTACACTGCACGCCAGTTGAGTTTTATGTGACTCGTGACATACTTATCGAATTCGTTTTGGAGAATTGAGTCTTCATATGTTTTACGAGGCCCCAGGCTCAAACTAGCATGAATTAAATACAACTCACATGGCAGTTAACGTGTTAATGAATATACTTACATTTGTAGTTCTTCCGTTAGTTATAGTCATCTCTCTTGATGCTCCACTTTGTAAGATGAAGCTCTTTCTTACCTTCTCCTTTCCTCTTTCACCTCCCAACTTCTGACAAAGACCAGTTGTAAAGTAGTCCTCTGTGGATGTTGTCACATCTCCTGAAGCTGCAGGGAAGAGCTGGGTCTGGGCTGAAGACTCCCTGTCTGGGTCCAGACAGAAGGGGAATGCTGCTTTTGTTTCATAAAGATGCCTCATCGTGATGGGGAAAGTACTATATGTTCAGGGCATCTGCAGTGGTCAGTCATAGTCTAGAATAGCATCTCCCAAACCATGTGCCTCAGAAGAGCAGTCTAGCAAGATACCCTGCTGTAGACAAAGGGTTCATGAACACCTAAACTTGGGAAACCCAGCATACTTTATCACAGTCCTCTGCCTTTGGAGATTCGCAATGCACAGCAGCATATCAAGGCTTCGGTAAGTCCTGCAGCAGAGACACCTATTTAGACCGTTGTTTCTCATTTATGTTTGACCATGGAACCCCTTTTCATTTCATACGTATTAATAAGCCCATGAAACCAGTACACTTTGGGAATCACTGCTGTGGGAAATAGTGACCATGGTGAAATTGCTGGGCATCTCAGGGGAGCCCATGAGGGAGAGCCTGGGGGCCAGGAGCAGCACCCATCTGTTTAGGCATCAGGAGAGTCTGATCCTGCGGGATAGGGCCAGCCATCCCCCAGGGGCTTGAAGATGAGAATCCTCTCCTGAGAGGGACTCTTCCAGATTACCAGGCTTAGGAGGGGACTGTGAGCCATGCTCCAGACCTAATGTGCTGGCATCTTGGGGGCTTTAGAGCAAGAATTGAGGCAGAGGCCAAAGTATCCCAGCTGTGGCTCGTGGTCAAAGGAGAATTGGCTATAATCAGTGCTGAGCTCTAGAGCTGATTAAATGCCACCCAAAGCTGACTTAGGGGCTGAGCTTCTAGATGGGGGGTCCGGTGGCTCTAGCTGGGATGGTGGAAGCTGGACACCAGGTGTGCCAACCTGTCAGGTGAAATTCTCCCTTGTCCCCACAGGAAGTTAAGACACTCAGAAGCTGGACAAGAGAGTTAGTAATGAACTAAAAAAATACATTTATTGAGTGCCTGCTATATGCTAGGTGCTGCGACACAGCCACGAAAACAGAGATGAGGTCCCAGGCCTCAGGAAGCTTGCAGTCGAGTGAAGGAGACAAATATTAATGAGATAATCACTCACATGCACACCACCCACCGCAGCGTACCTGCTCAAAGGGGAAGTGCAGGGAGGGTGGGTAGGGCAGGTAGGAAGATGGGAGGATTTGATCTCATCAGGGAGGTTTCCCTGAGGAAGTGTAGCTTGAGCCTCCAGCTAAAGGATGAGTGGGCCAACCAAAGTGAGGGCCCACACATGTGCAGAAGCCCGGTGGTGGGCTAAGACTGGGAGAGGGAAGGGTCAGGCTGGTCAGGCCCGAGCAGCCATGGTGAAGAATTTGCTTCCACCTGGGAGTGAAGGGAAGATGTTGGAGGGCTTCCACCTGGGGAGTACATCCTTTGGACACTCAACCCATGAGGAATGGGGTGCCTGTCAGGTTCCAAATGTCAACTGAGCGGGAGAGCAGGATGCTTCAGGAATCTGAAGCAATCTGGGAGGTGACCAATGTTGTATCCCCACATCTGTTGTCACCATCCTCCTGGGAGTCTTTTTTTTTTTTTTTGAGACAAAGTCTTACTCTGTTGCCCTGAGTAGAGTACTGTAGTGTCAGCCTAGCTCACAGCAACCTCAAACTTCTGGGCTCAAGTGATCCTCCTGCTGTCTCAGCCTCCCCAGTAGCTGGGACTATAGGCGTACACCACACCCAGCTAATTTTTTCTATTTTTAGTAGAAACAGGGTCTCGCTCTTGCTCAGGCTGGTCTCAAACTGCTGAGCTCAAACGATCCTCTTGCCTCGGCTTCCTAGAGTGCTAGGATTACAGGAGTGAGCCACCACACCCAGCTCCTGGGAGTGTTAAGTTTCACAGTTTCCATATACTTTCTTCTCGGTTGTGTAACCCAGATAGTTTCTGACTTTGGTTTTGGCATTTCAGCCAAAGTCATTTCCTTCCTGGAGTGGGACTCTCATTGAGTGGGAAATTTTGAGCTGCTGCCTAAAACGAAAAACAGAGGAGAAAGAACCCTTTCTCTCCTGGGCTGTTGCAAGGTCCAGACAGGGCTTGTGTGTTTGCCCCACATCCACCCCTTTTTTCCAACCACTAGGGAATACCGAAACATGGATAGGATTCAGGCCCTGGGGCCACTGGAGACTTGCCACTGGAGGTGGCACTCTTTTGAGCCAAGACTCCCCCAGGCCCCAGGGGTCCAGATATCTGGGTGCTAGTAATAACTTATATTTAGCACCTAACATGTGCCAGGCAAGTGTCTTTTCTTGCAATTCTTATTTTCCTCATTTTGTAGATGAGGACACTGAGGCTCAGAGATTAAGTAACTTGCCCAAAGTTACAGAGCTAGTAAGTAGAGTGGGGCTGAGATGAGAACTCAGGTCTGATTGACCTTCACACCTCCTTGGGTAGGTCACTGGGTGGCATCAGGTCTCACATTCCCCCTCTGAAAAATGGGTCAAGGCATTGCCTTGTCTATTCTTCTTGTATACTGGGAAGCTTCAAAACATAAACGACAGAGAGGTTTTTTAAAGTTATTACTGTGTGGCTCAGGACAGGTCACCTGCCTTTCCTTCCACGAATTAGTTATACCATTGGCAAAAAGCAGGGCTTTCATCACTATTGGTCTCTTGGGAGTGATGTTAGAATGAACAGAGGGGCATGTGCAGTGCATTTAAAACAGTCCTCAACTTTTTGAGAGGAAGGGTAAGAGCTGGGGTGAATTGAATAGTCATTGAACTCTTCCTATATTCTAAGCCCTTGTAACTAGGCTCCTTTGGGTTGCAAGTTTTGGACATGTGCTTAGATTATGCATTAAACAGTATAGGCTAAGTGATGCCACACTAACCAAGAAACCTTGAAATCTGCTTGCTCAACAAAGATCGATTTCTCACTCATGTGAAATCCAATGTGGGTCAGGCAGCCTTCTGCATTCTTGAAGCCGGCTATGTCCTCTGGAACACACGGCTTCCAAGAGCACTGTGGCAGGGGAAGAGAAGGATGGAAGAGTGATGGAAGAGGCGCACTAGCTCTTAATTGCTTTGTCCGGGAAGTGATGGATAGCACCACCATGCAAAATCCACTGGCCAGAGCCAGTCATGTGTCCCCAGCCTAACTGCAGGGGGGACTGGGGTATGGATATGAGAGGGAGCAAATGGTTATGGTTATTTGGTAAATATTGTCCCAGCTACAGGTTACCTCAGTTGAAGGGGGTTCATGGCTACAAGGTCCTGCATGGTCTGAACCTGTCCAGCGCTCTGTTCTCATCTCTGCCACTTTCCCCTCATTCAGCTCAGGCACTAGGGCCATCCTTCACCTGAGGAGATACACCAAGTTGTTTTCTGCCTCTGGGCCTTTGAACTTGCTGTTCCCCCTCCTTGGAACACTGATCCCTCCCTAATTTCTCTGCATTCTTCCTGTTGCTGATCCTTTTCATCTTTTGGGTCTCTGCTTAAATGGCACCTCCTCAAAGAAGCTTCCCCTGAGGCTGGGCACAGTGGCTCATGCCTGTAATCCCAGCACTTTGGGAGGCCAAGGTGGGAGGATTGCTTGAGGTGAGGAGTTTGATACCAGCTTGGACCACATAGTGAGCCCCCAACTCTACAAAAATTAAAAAATTAGCTGGGCATGGTGGCACAGGACCCTGTTGTCCCAACTACTTGGGAGGCTGAGGCAGGAGGATTGCTTGAGCCTAGGAGTTGGAGGTTGCAGTGAGCTGTGGTTGCACCACTGCACTCCAGCCTGGGCAACAGAATGAGACCTTGTCTCTAAATAAAAAAAAAAAAAAAAAGCTTTGCCTCCCTCATGTTTGCTTTCAGCATAGAACTCCTCCCAGTTTATGATCAAATATCTTTTATTTAACTAGCTTAATGTCAGAATTACATCAGTTTTGTTAAAGGATGGAATCCCTAGTCCCTAAAACAACCAACGAGTGAGGAAGAGCAAGTCGTTTTGGCAGCTGGTTCAATACAAGTTCACTGGAGAACCAGGGGTAGAGCAATTAGCAAGATAGGTCACGCCCTCAGATTTGCCTAATTTCATGTCTGGCTTGAGCTGGGAGTTTTGAGTGGGGTGTGTGTGTGTGGATGCCCAGGAGGGTCAAACTCAGGGATTAGGAGGGAAAGGAAAAGAGAGGGAAGGCCCAGAAAGCTGTGTTTGTCCCTGGTATGGGCAGCTGGCACTAGGGTGCTTTAGTCATGGCTGAATCACTCTAGTTCTAGAAGGGATCAATTCCAGCCACGTGAGTCAGCTTACAAATAAATCACTGTTTACTTTGAGTGGCGTGAGGGTAGGGGGTTTCCAAAATGTGCTCACTGAGGAAAGACCTTGTCAGCCACTCCAAGTCTCTTCCAGCTGCCCTTGGACTTGCCACCGTGTTGAATGTTCCCAGGCAGCGAGGGGAGGAGGCCAGGCAAGGGCCCAGCAAGATAAACTTCCTTTAATGCTTTCTACTGAAAGAGGGCATAAATAAACAGATTATAAACAAATAACCATTCTAGGCTTTACTTTCCTCAAGTATAAGACAGAGATAGCAATGAGACTTTCCCCCAGAGCTGTTATCTGAATTAAATAGGCCATGCCTATGGGAAAGCGCTTGCAGAAAAAAGCCTGACCTAGAGTTAGGGATGATAATAAAAATAACAATAGTAAATAATAGTAACAGCTGATATCTGTTGGGCACCGGAAGCCAAGGCTTAGAGGTGGCCTTGCCAGTGCGCCCACTGCACACTGAAAGCATGCTAGAATGCCACGAGTCTGCCTGGCTTCCACCGCATAAGCGATTCATGCTCATTAGAGAGCGTGTGGGGCAATCTGAAAGCACAAACCGGAGAGAAAGAGAAATCACACCGTCAGCCAACCCTGGCGAACCATGAAGCGGGCACAGAGAAGCGCTTCTGCCCCCAGCCCTCTGTCTTCCTGGTGCCTGTGACTCAACCCTCATTGCTCTTGGCCAAGCCAGTTGTTCTCAGTGTCACCTAGGGAGCTTCTAAAAACATCCAGATGGATTTTCTTGGTCTGAGAACCAACATGTCAACCCCTTAGCATCCGCAGCCACCTAAACTGTAGGAGATTAGTTCTTCCCTAATTTTGTCCTAGAAGGGATCACCAGCATCCCCTTTCTATCCTGGGGGTCCTGGCAGAGAGAGGAATCCCGGCTGCCTGCCCTCCTGTGTGCGCTGCGGCTGGCCCTGAAGGGCACAGGCAGGTGGAAGCTGGGCTCCCGTGTTACTTTGTCCTCACGGCCATTGTGCCTTCGGGACCGTCCCGCAAGTTGGCCCACCTAGAGTCAGTTTCCATTACAGCATTTAAAATGTTGAAAATAGCCTTCTACCCCTTGCTTCCTTCAGAGACCCTACTTGGGAATCAGAGGTTCTTTTTTAACTGCGCCTTTTGGGCAGAGCTGAGAGAGGACGGCCTTTCGCACAGTATGTGCCCAGCCTGGGCCCTGCACCGGATGATCTTCCTTTATCAGCCCACTGAGCCCTGGGGTAGTCCTGGCAGGTGTAGGGGTCATTATTATGCTCACTCCACAGATGAAGCTCAGAGGGTTAAAAAATACGCACTCGCACACACAGCGGGAATCACAGAAGCTGAGTCTGGTTGCACCCAGAGCAGAAGCTTCCCTGAGCTTACTCTCGCTTCTGCCCTTTGATCACAACCTATGTTTTTGGATCTCGTGATCCTGCAGAATCCACTTTATGTATGGAATCCTCTTAAGAATTTAATTGCAAACACTACTCAGCCATAAAAAAAAAAAATGGTGAACTACCTCTTGTACTATCCTAGATGGAGCTGGAGCCCATTCTTCCAAGTGAAGTATCACAAGAATGGAAAAACAGCACCACATGAACTCACCATCAGATTGGTACTAATTGGCCAGGCGTGGTGGCTCACGCCTGTAATCCTAGCACTCTGGGAGGCTGAGGTGGGAGGATCGCTTGAGGTAGAGTTCGAGACCAGCCTGAGTAAGAGCGAGACCCCTGTCTCTACATAAAAAAATGTAAATTTTAATATTATAATATTTTTAAATAAACAATTTAAAAAATAAATTGGCACTAATTGATCAACACTTGTGTGCACATATGGAAGTAACCTTTGGGTGTTGGGCGGGTAGGAGCAGGGGAGGAGGGGATGGATAAATTCACACCTAACGGCTGTGGTACGTGCTGTCTGGGGGATGGGCACGCTTGTAGCTCTGACTGGGGTGCTGCAATGGCAATATATGTAACCAAAGCGTTTGTACCCCGGTCATATTCTGAAATTAATTCCAGGGTGTGGAGGGGGTGGGGAGGAGTGTGGTACTGGAAGCCGTTCCTGTGTATCAGTGATAAGAAGACTATGACCGGCTGGCGCCCCGGCCTTGACAGGCAGGAAGCTCAGTGTGGTTTAAAGCTCGTCACAACCCTTTCTTGTGAGCATTTTGGCCTCCGTTGCCTCATGCTGCCTTTGGTGTTTTTTTGCTTCACCAGCGTTCCGGTGTGACAGGCTGAAAGACTGGGTGTTGTATCTACCTGGCTGTCAGACATCAGGTTTCCAGGGAATGAGGACAGAGAAGCCACGGTTCCTCCACCTTCCGCTTTTGATGGGAGGAAAAGGCGAGCAAAGGCCTGCCTGCACTCTCCACACAGGCCATATGCCCGCTGCTCCGGAGCAGAAATGAAGACATATTAATAAGTGTTTATCACATTACTGTTTGCATTTGTTTATACACATTATTTGTTCAGAAACCCAAAGCACTCTGAGACGGGGCTTTCACAGGAAACTGAAACTTCTTGTCAGGGCAGGCGCTGTCAGCTGACATCTATGGCTGGGTGTGACAAGGTCCTCTTGTGTGGGAGGGTGTCAGCCCCAAGTGTGCAGGCTGTGGCCCTGCCCACGCCGCCCCCTCCCCATGTGTGTTTCCCACCCCTACATGCTTCCACGTGCCCTGCAGTGCTGGGTGGGGGCCACGGCGCGTCCCTGTGGAAAGAGCAAGAAAGAGACAGAGCAAAGTTGGACTCTTCTTAGGAAGAAAATATAATGACGCTTTTTCTCTTCCCTGTGGGTGGAGCCCACAGAGGCCAGCCACAGATGGGCTGGCGGCCTTGACGTTCTGCCTAGTGTGTCTTGACAGAGAGGCGGGGGTGGCCCTTCCTTCTGGGGACACAGGCAGAGTTTCCCCTTCCGTGCACACCCTGGGAGTGGGCAGCTCTGTGCCAGATCCGTGTTTGAGTCAGCATTCACCTTGGCAATTGCTCGTCATTTGTACAAGGGACTGTTTGTTTTCCTCCTGGGCCTATGGAAGGCAATGGTATTCCATAAGATAGGCAGTGCTTTTGTGAGTCCTGCCGGCAAGGCCGCTGTTGCGGAGAAACCGGCGTCTAGGCTCTGAGTTTCAGCCAGAAAGAGCTTGTCCTGTTGGGAGTTGGGGCGGGGGTGGTGTGGTCCGTGGAACGTGCTTCTGAAGGGCCCGAGACCCCTGCGGGAGAGGGGAAGCGTGTGTTCTCTGGGCCGCCGCCTGGGCTCTGGTTCCCACCTCCCTGCCTCTGTGCCGCTTTCCCCCTCGGGCAGGCCACCTTACCTCCCCGAGTGTCAGTTTCCTTACTTAAGATTTCCAGGGTCCTGGGGAGGATACATGCAGTGAAAAATATCAAGGACACATCTCGGACGGTTGTTGGTGAAAAATGGAAGTGAGTGGGCTCTGACTCCAGGGAAGGGCTGATCCAGGCCATTCACTCCAGTTTGCAAGGCTCAGTTCTAGTCACTATTTTAGCTAGCTTGCTGACTGATTTGTTTTTAAGAAATATACTTTACTATGCAAATAATCCATAATTGTTGAAAAATCCTCCAATATGAATAAACCACAAGGAAAAAACTCTACAATACAAACTTACTGATAACACTCCTCTCTCCACCCCTATGATCACTGTAAACATTGTGTATGCTTCATGTTCTTTTCCTTTTCATATACGGATTTCTCCTTTGTTTTACATGTATTTTACAAAAAGTGGTAATGTATAATATATGTTCTTTGGTTGCCTACCATTTTCATTCAACAGTGTGGTGTTAGCACCTTTCCACGTCAATGGATTTATCTGTATATCCTTTTAGTTACTATTAAAGTGAAAAAACCCAAGTTAAAATTTTTTAACTAATATAAAGAATTCTGTTAAATGAAAACTAAAAACTTCCATCCTACTCTTCTTACACAATAGGTGGGAGAACCAATGTTTTAAAAATGTAATAACAATCACAATAATAAAGGTCCTGTTTTTTTTTTTTAATTAACCCAAAACTTAGCGCCCGTATTTTGAGCCAAGCCATTCACGTGCTCCGTCTCTATTAGTCCTCATAAAAGTTGTCCAAAGTAAACACAGCCAGGGAGTGATGAAGCCGGTTTCCTTTCCAGAGCCTGAACTTGCAACAGCAAAGCTCTGCTGCTTCTGTAAGATAGGTTTATTTAATGAATAATACGTCAGTGACAGTACGGAAAACACAAGGAAAAAGCCACCCGTAATCTTCTCCATTTAGCCTTATTGTTATTTTTGTGCTTTCCCAAGGTCTCCCCCACGCTGGGGAGATCGGAGTGATCACCCCTTTGTTCCTGCTTGGGCAGGGATGGAGCCGTCTGCCCCTGGTGCGAACCCAGGGGCTGGGGTGGTGTTTAAGTAGTTCTGCCCTAGCTGGAAGGCAGGATGGTGAAACTGGCACCAGGTTTGACTCTTACTGGCTGTTTGACTTGGGACAAGTCATTTCACCTATCTGAGTCTCAATATGCTAAAAAATAAAATATAGGTAATTCTATCAACAGATTGTCGTGAAAATTAAATAAATCTGTGTGGTGCCGTGCAAATTTAGGTCTTACTATTTTTGTTCTAGTCCCAACGCTTGTGTTTGAAAAGCTAGGTCCCATGGTAACGATTGGTTTTGTTCAGAGACAGTTTAACCAGTTGGAGCAAATGCTGCTGGAGACGCATCTTCCCAGCCCCACCTGGGGCTCGGTGTGAGATTAAGCCAGTCGGCAGCCTTCCCTGGGACTTCAGTGCCCTGTGTTTGTGCTTCTCAAACATGGGCGCACCCCAAATCACCAGAGAGCAAAGGGCCTTGAATGCAGAGCTGTAGAATTTGGGCTTTGTCTGGGAGGCAATGGGGAGATAGGAGGAGGATTCAGGCTAAGGAGTGTGGATGTTGTCCAGGCAGTGGGGAGGCCCGCAAAGGCTTTAAACAGAGAAGTGATGAGGCCAGATCTTATTTTAGTAAGATGCAGGCTGGGGAGGGACTCGTCGGCCATCTGAGCAGGAGGCAGCGGCCAGCTGGCGGGGATAACCAGGGCATGGTGGAGGTCGGGGAGGAAGAGGTTTCACAGAGAGCAGCTCTGAGGAGGTAGCTGGAAGCCCACGTAGACACACCCTGGCAGCACCTTTGGGACTTCCCAAGGCAGTGGAAAGAGGAAATGATTATGCTCAAGAAGGCAGGTGACTTCTTTAACCAGTCCTGCCTGCCTCTGGCTGTGGGATCTTGGACAAGTGACTTAACCTGCTCAGGCCTCAGTTTCCTTATCTCTTGACAAGGAAGAAATGCAAAGACATTGTGAGGATTTAGCATATGCAAAGCTGGGCCTGGCACATTTGGTCTCCAGGACATAGCTGCTGTTTTTAGGGTTCCCATCTGTACGACAGGGAAGGACACATGTGTTTCCGCAGCTTGTGGAAGGGAAGCTGTAGGACAGCCAGAACTTTTATATCTAGGAGCTGAGTAGGGACTGGGAGGGACGGATATCTTCAACTTGCTCACATGTTCAGGGAGATGTATCGTCTACAAAGCCCTTTCACATCTGTGTTCCTCATTTCCCCCTTCACAATAGCCCTGGGAGGGAGGTAAGCAGATATTGTTATTATTATCATCTCCATTTTATAGGTGAGGAAACGGAGGCTCAGAGGAGGAAAGTGACTTGTCTAAAGTTACACAGCTAGTAGGGTCAGAAGCCAGGTTGTGTGACTCAGAATGTCAGAGCTGGGCCATCACAGGGGACTGTTGTGTCCATTTTACAGATGTGGAGGCCAAGGCCCAGGGAGAGATAATCTCCCACCACCAGCAACACTATGAATTTGTGGCAGAGCCAGGATTAGAACCCAGGTCTCTGACTTCCAGGCCCAGCCTCTTCATAGCTACCCCACTTCATGGAATACTAATCATTTTCTTTCCACCTTGTTTTCAGGGAAATCGGTTCCTAAAATCGGATCTCCCACTCCAAGCTTCCCAGATGCTGTGAAACCAAGAAGGCCTTTGGCAGCTTCTATTAGAACTACCCAGAATATTCAGGAAGAAGAGCAGCCCGTGAGGCCAGTCACTTTTCTGGGCCCAGGTATTTTGAACTTAATTTAATTTTTCTACTTAAAGCAAATTTATTTAAGGAAATGAAGATTTATCTATAAGGATATTCAGCTCAGCATATAAGCAAAAAATTAGAAACCACATAGGAGATGGTAAAATTAATGACATGATGTAGATGTGCATCTGTACATGGAAACGTGTTCACAAGGTAGTGAGTTGGAAAAGTGGGGAAAGCCAGGAAACAAAAGAATATATACCATCTATTACCATTTTTGTCAAAAGAAAACAACTCAGTAATTGAGAGCTTTCTAGGTGTCAGACACTATTCTAAGTACTGTACTTCAAAGATGCTGACTTATTTAACTTTCAGCTACTTGTGTGAGTTAGGTACCATTATTGTGCCCATTTTACAGATGAGAAAACTGAAGCACAGAAGGGATAAACAACCTGGCCAAGGTCATATGCTGCTGGGCCTGTGTTTCACCTGTGGTCTCCCAAGCCCCCAGCACAGGCTGGCCTTGCATGTGGACTCAGGCCAGGTGCCTGCCCTTCTCTCTGCCTGCTCGCCACAGCCCCAGCCCTTGCAGCCAAGCAATGGGAGTCGAGGGGTGCCGCCTGCCCCATCACTTTCCTCGCCTCTGTCAGTCACAGGTCTGCTGCTTTGTCCTCGGGCACCTGAAGCCCAGAGAGAGAGAGCGATTTGTTAAGGCCTCATGAGTAGGAGGTGGCATCTGAGCTATGTGATTTGTATGTACATGTCCCTAACCACTGCACTGACTGCTATCCCAAAGCCTTTCAGACCACTTCAGGTCTGTCTCCATCCCCTCGTGCTCAGGTGAGGGCTCGGGGCCAGCTTGCCAGATGACAGAAGGACTCAGCCAGGGCTAACTTCCCCAGGGGAGCTGCTCCTCCGCCCTGTCTGTCCTCACCACCTGGCCGCCGGAGCCAACCCTCGCTTCAGCGCCCCCGCAGCCTCCCGAGTGCTGAGCCGAAGATCCCAAATCCACGTGATCTCAGTTCACTGGAGCAGGTTCAGAAGTCAGGGCCAGTGCTGCTGAGAGGAGACTAGTACTGTGGGCTTTGGCGTTAGGCCTGTATTGAAATCCCAACCGTGCCGCTTTCTAGCAGAATTAGCCTCACTGTGCCGCAGTTTCTTCATTTCATGAAATGAGGATAATAACAGCAGCATTTCATCCTGTTGTGAGGAATCATACGCCTCAGTGTGGCTGCCGTGGCAGTGCTCATCAAATGTTAGCTGAGGAGAGGAACGTTCCAAACTCCCCCGAGAGGTTGAATCTGGAAATGTAACTTCAGGCCAAGGTGTCTGGATTATTTCCCGTAGCTAAAGATAAAAAAAAGGCACAGACCTTTGATCGGCAATTAAAGATAGGGGAAACGGTCCTAAAGCAAATGTGATAGCGGTTCACGGCCAAAGGGAAAAATGATAATAAACTAGGGAAATTCCAGGGGAGCGCTGGTCAGCGTGGAGAAGGTAACCGGCGTAGCAGTTTCCTCTGATGTTCCTCAACTAGGTCACTGAAAGCCAGTGTCACATGTCTCTGTCAGCCTTTGTACTGTTTACTTGCTCGAATGGCCCTTGGGAGTGGCTGTGCCCAGGCATGTGGAGATGATGACCACAGTCTGCAGGCAGAGACAAGAGTCTGTCTTTGCCCAAACTGCAAGTAAGAAAGTAATCGTTCACTTCATCAACCACCCGAAGCCCGCCTTCTCTTGGGAAAACCCCAAGGTTCCCTTGGGCCCCAAAGGTCAAACTGATCAATTATCTTGAAAGATTTTCGTGGGCGTGGAGGATGCAGAGCCCACACCTTGACCCCTCTGATGTCCTGACCCCTCCTGCAGTAGGTGGGCAGGAAGTGGGAAGAGACACAGAGGGGGGAAAAGGTGAGCAGAGGAGCCATGGGCAGATTCACACGGCAGGAATTCGGATATTACTAAGAGGGCTTTGAGTAGCTGAAGTGACCATCGCGAAGCCTGAGGTAGGAGAGGCCGTTGGGCTGTCGATCGGCATCTGTTTATAGTCTCACTCTGCGCACGGTTTTACCGGCGTGGGTAGAGTAGTGAGTACCCCGTATGTGCCAGGGACTGGTACTCGTGCTTCATAAACATCATCTCTTTCAGTCTGGACAAGAACTGTGCAAAGAACGGACTATTGCTGCTCTTTTTATGTTTGAGAAAGCTCAAGGAAATGAAGCACAGCTCACCCGAGGCCAAATCTTCAGTAAGGATGGAGCCAGGACTTAGCCGAGTTCTGATACCGCTAAAGGAGATGGGGAAGCTGTGGGGCCGACACACTGCCGGCAACAGGGCGGGATACAGAGAACCCACATCCGATGCAGCGCCGCTGCGTCTACCGTGCACGTGCTGCAGTGACGCAACTCGGCAGGACGAGATTCCGTGCAGTCTGCTTAGGAAAGCAGACATTCTAGAAAGGTTTCCATAGGAAAGAAGATTTTTTCAGTAAAGTTCTGGCACACAAAGGGTTAACTCAGCGTTTTGGAAAATAAGATCTATGCAGAAGCCCCATGTATCCATCAAGTATCGACACATGGCCCATCTTGCTTCATCTGCTATCCTGACCCATTTCCCACCCCTCCCTTAGATGATGATTTTAAAACATTTTCATTCGGAAAATTGAAAACATACCAAAGCAAAGGGCATAATGACCCTCTGTGTCCCCATCAGCTAGCTTCAGTGATGATCAGCTCAAGGCCAACTTCTGATTACTTTGCCCTAAATCCCAGGGAAATGTTTGTATCCTTGATGGCAGGAGAATTCCCTCTTGTTCTCTTCTGCCTGCCCCTGGGGCATACAGTAGGAGTCTTTAAAGATTGTCATTCTGAGCTTCTCCCACCAAATATGCCACCCCTGCACATGAGGAGCTGGTTAGATTAGATCTAGGAGGAGGCCAGAGAAGGCTGAGAAGATATGGGGAGGAAGGGCTAGCGGTTCCTGTCTGATTTGCCATCCTTGGGTATCAGCCCAAATTCCATTCCTTTTTTCTCCAAACCACCAGGATAAATAGACTCAGCCACTTTCCCAACTCATAGCCCTCCTATGTCACAGGAGCAGATGTCAGCGATCCCCCCAGACCCAGAGGCCTAGTGCAGCCTCCTGTGCAAACCCCAGGCATCAAGTCAGACCAGAAAATCATGGCTTGTGTGAGGCCAGCTCTGACCTCGCAGTCACTGGGCAAAGGGACCCTGTGTGCAGTGAGAGCCCTGCCATGTGGCCAGGCATGGGGGCAGGTAGCACAGAGGGGGCAGAACTCAGGAAAACAGCAGGATGGAATTCAAGTTGGCCTGGAGCAGGGGATCCCAGAGACTGGGGCCTGCACCCCGAGTAGTGCATGGAACCTGGTTAGGGCAAGTATAGATCACGTGCATAAAAACTAGAGGTTTTGTGGATATTGCTGTTTAACACAAGGCTAAATACATAACATGTGAATTAAAGTCGATTGAAAGAAAGCCATCAGTGAACTCATAGTGACGTGGCATAGAGACGTGGCCAGCAACTTGGAGACAGGAAGTACGTGAGCTCAGTTTTGGAGACTCAGGCCAAGGTACTGAGCTGAGACCAAGACGAGGCAGGGCAAGGGCAGAGGAGGCCGTTGTGGAGCAGCCTTTCTGCAGGACAGGGACCCTGCGCCGGCCAGCTGAGGCCAGCATTAGTCCAGGTGCCCTGAGAAGCAGACACCCACCTTCAACAAGACAGGATTTCATTAGGACAAATACTGAGAGAAAATGGGGGGAGGGAGCCAGGCAAGGCTAGGAGAGCCTTCGGACCATGACGCACACCTGACCCCAGCAAGGTCGGGTGGGAGCGTCCTAGCCTGCCTGCAGCGAGGGCAAGCTCGCCAGGGTGTCGGCCATCAGAGTCCCGTGTCTCCCCAGAACTGGCTTGCCTCGGTATCCCCTCTGCACGCAATGCCCAGGGGAGCAGGCCGGTAAGTGTGGCCTGGATGCAGACGCAGGCATGGGTCAGAGCCACAGCAGCTCGGGGGCCACAGCTCGCATCCTCGTGGCTGCCAGGACTTGAGAAGCAGCAGGGCAAGATCTAGGAGAGGGGGCTTAGGACAGCCCTCGACCTGCCTCAGGCCTGCTGTCAGGCAGGTTATTTTTACCAGCTACTTGCCTGGGTTGATAGTTTAGCAAGGCTGATTCTACTTTGGCCATGGTGCTGTTTCCAGTCTCCCGAATTGATGTTCTATGGTCAAAGTTCCAGATTAATCACTCCTTTCCTGATCTTGTAAGTCAGAAATACCTGAAGCAGGTAGATTTTTCCAATAGCCCCGGGGTCAAGGCCAGGTCCCCAACTACTTAAAAGCCATCCCTGCCATGGGGCCCCCGGAGTATTTCCAGATGATAACTCTGATACTTCTGGCCAAGGCCTGCTTCCATGTGGACCAGTCACCATGGCCCATCTCACCCCAGCCTGCACCTCCTTTCATCCAGGAGACCTCAGATTGCCTAGTTAGTCTTCAGATTAATCTTCATGTGGTGCCTGGTGAAGAAATTTCACCCTCTTCAACCTAACATTTACCTGACCCTAAACTACTCTTCGAGCTGCCTCTCTCTTGAATCTTCACTTACTAAGGAATTAAGAACATGGATTCTGGAGCCACTGGCTGTGTGCCCTTAGAAAAGCTACTTAACCTCTCTGTGTCTCATTTCACCATCCCTAAAGAGGAAACGATAATGGTCTAATGGGAGCTTATCTCCTAGGATTATTGTGAGCATTAGATGATTTAGACCACTGCCTGGCATGATGCGTTTGCTGATTAAACATGCCTACATGTTTACTTACTGCACCCCTGGGCCCTTCCACTGCCCGACCTCTGCACAGACTCATTCCACTGCTTCAATCCCTCCTACCCCATATGTGCTTATTGAAAATGTTTCCCCGTCTTTCAAGCCCAGGTCGAGTGCTACTTCCTCTGTGAACCCTCCTTATCTCCCAACCTGCTATGGCCTCTCCTGCCTCTGACCTTGCTTTCCCATGGAATATGTGCTTGGAGGACGGTTATTGTCATCCCTGCCACAGCAGAGGTTTCTGAAAGGCAGGCTCAGTAGCTGGTTAACCTCTGCGTCCTTCACTGCTGTTTGGAAGGTGGGAAAGAGCAGGGGTCTGGCCGGGCACAGTGGCTCACGCCTGTAATCCTAGCACTCTGGGAGGCCGAGGCGGGCGGATTGTTTGAGCTCAGGAGTTTGAGACCAGCCTGAGCAAGAGCGAGACCCTGTCTCTACTAAAAAAAAAAGAAAAAGAAATTAGCTGGACAACTAAAAATATATATAGAAAAATTAGCCGGGCATGGTGGCGCATGCCTATAGTCCCAGCTACTTGGGAGGCTGAGACAGTAGGATCGCTTGAGCCCAGGAATTTGAGGTTGCTGTGAGCTAGGCTGACGCCATGGCACTCACTTTAGCCTGGACAACAAAGCGAGACTCTGTCTCAAAAAAAAAAAAAAAAAAAAAAAAAAAAAGAAAGAAAGAAAGAGCAGGGGTCAGAAGTCAGACTGATTCCATTTGAATTCCAGCTCTGCCACTTCCTGGCTATGTGCTCCTGGGCAGTGACTCTACCTCCAGTGCCCCTGTGTCTCCACCCGTCAAATGGGATGGTAAATAGGACCATAGGGTTGTCCCAAGGCTTAAACGAGGTCACAGGGCTTACCTGAGCAGTGTGTTGGCCGCCGCATGGTGGGTATCAGGAAGTGGCAGCAATATGTGTTTGGGGGTGAATGAGAGAGTGGCATGGTCTGGGGACTAGACGGGGAGCCCCCCCACTCCCCCGGGCCACATCCTGACCCACAGTCCCTCCCTTCCAGAGTCTGCTCCAGCCAGAGCCCACCAGCAGGCCTTTCTGCTGCCGCCTCCTGAAGAAGATGCCCCTCATTCCTTAAAAACCGACCTCCCCGCTTCATCGGACTCAAAGGTAAATCCACCCCTCTGCTCCCGTCCCCAAGCCATATCCCCCGGCTTGTGGCTCCCTCTCGACAGTGCAATTTCTTTATTCCTTGAGACCAGTTGAGGGATGGGGAGGGGAAAGGAGACCCATCGAATTACTCTCAGCTGCTAAGACTATAAATGCAGGCGGTCAGCAAAACTGGGGGTGGGGGGAGCGTACTTCAGTGAATGAGCTTTTCCATTATTTGTGCTTAGTGAGAGCTGAGCTGATGACTGGCATCCCTCAAGCCCAAATATATCGGTTAAAGTAGCCGTTGGCTCACAACCCCCCTCCCCGCAACCCTTTTTCAACCCAGTTATCCTGGGTTGCATAACTCAGTCAGGGTCATCCTGAATGTTGAATGACTTGGGGCCAGGGATGCATTGTGACTTTCATGGGTTTTAGGCACTTTTGCCTTCATGGGCCCTTCTTTTATTTAAAAACAAAACAAAAACAAAATTATATCTTATGAGTGCATTGGTATGAAGATGAATATAATCCAAGCTAGATTAAAAATGAGAACATTATTTATTTTTTTCTGATTTTTAAAGAAATTAAAATGTTTTCACAGCCCCCTAAAGTGTTCTGAGCCCAAGACACTTTGCGTCTGGTGTGTGGGGGAGAAGCCAGCCTTGCATGGGTCTGGTTAAGAAAGGAGATTCTCTCTTAAGCAGAGTTTTTTTTTGTTTTTAATAATTAATCATTTTCCAAGATGATTTAATAACTTGGAGGAATGATCATGATATTAGTTAAGTGAAAACACCAGAAATCAAAACTATGCGCAGCACGTTCCCAATTTTGTTAAAAAAAAAATCCTAATATATTAATATCAACTTTAATAGCAATTAAGTGGATGATGGGATTATGGATAATTCCCATCCCCCCCAGTTTTCTAAAACTATTAATATAAGCATATATAATTTTTAAAAAATTAAATTCATGGACACTTGTTTTTAAAAAGGGAAGTTAGAGGCCGGGTGCGGTGGCTCACGCCTGTAATCCTAGCACTCTGGGAGGCCGAGGCGGGCA
>RJWJ010004694.1:39098-73960 GCA_004363605.1 Indri indri
AAAAAAAAAAAAAAAAAAAAGGGAAGTTATTAAAAAGAGAAGCACAGCTTCATTTTATAGGCTGATCTACACATACAGTCTTGGAAGCTCTGTTTATAGAGTGGTTTGGCTGTGTGAATCTGTATCCTACGTCCCAGGGCTCCAGAGGCCCAGCGTATATGCTGTGTGTTGGGCTGAGAACACCTAGCCCGGCCCAGTGACCAGCGGGGTGACCTCACTTCAGCTCTTTTATCCTCTCTGTGCTTACCTCTGTGACCTGAAGAAAAGGAAACATCAACCCTGTGCCAGGAATGTTTGCATCTTATTTAATCTTCAAAATTACCCTCCAGGGTACTATTTAATCTACATTTTTGCTGAAAAGGAAATTGAGGCTCAGAGAGGGTAAGTAACTCACCCAAGGTCACAGAGCAAGTTAGGGGCAGAGTTGGGATTCAAACTTGGGCCTGTCCGTGTTTTTTTTTTTTTTTTTAGCTCCTCACTGGATAAGATGATCCCCACTGCTTCAGCTCTGGTGTTCCAAGATCCTCCGAGGTGGCAGGGAAAAGGCACTTGCGTACTCATCCCATCTCCTCTCTGAATTCCCAGGATTGCAGCACCTCCATTCCTAAGCAGGAAGAGCTTTTGAGCTTGGCTGGAGACAGCCTTTTCTGGAGTGAGGCAGACGTGGTTCAGGCAACTGATGACTTCAATCAAAACCACAGAATAAGCGAGGGGACCTTTGCTGACGTCTACAGAGGGCAAAGGCACGGGACGCCACTCATCTTCAAGAAGCTCAGAGAGGCAAGCGCTTCTGGTTTCTAGTGAGGGGTGGAGCTGCGTGGGTGAGGCTGATCTTCATGTTCCAATGTCTTCCTCCACAGACAACCTGCTCAAGTCCAGGATCAATTCAAAGGTTCCTCCAGGCAGAGGTACAAGTTTGTCGTAGGTAAGCCTCCCTTTTGGAAAATACTTTGTTTGATATTAACAGGAATGATACATCTCCCCTTACATAGTGCTTCCCATGTGCCAGGCATGTTTTAAGCACTCTATTATGTATCAACTCATTTAATCCTCGCAAGAACTCTGTAACGTAGCTACTATTATCACATTATTTTACAGATGGTTAAATTGAAACACAGAGAGGTTAAGTGTCTCATCCAAGATCACACAGCTAGTAAGTAGCAGAGCTGGGATTTGGACCTACATGGTCTGGCTCCAGAGTCCATGCTTTTTCTATGTAGCAATTATATGTATAGATTAGAGTTATGAAGGAATCTTGGCTCACTCCAACTCCTTCCTTCCATGGAAAACATTCCACAGATGTTTGTATCCCATTTTTTGAGGTAGCCAGAGACTTAAGATACCAACTCTAAGGGCGAATCCATCTTAAAATCGTGGCATCCTAGCGCAGGGGTGGGCAGATGAGGACCCATGGACTACATCTGGCCCCACCTGTGTTTGTATAGTCTGAGAGCTAAGAATGGTTTTTACATTTTTAAATGGTTGAAAGAAAAAAATCGAAAGTAGAAGAATACTCTATGACATACGAAAATTATATGAAATTCAGATTTCAGTGTCTGATAAAGCTTTATCAGAACACAGCCGTGCTCATTCATTTCTGTATCACGTGTGGCTGCTTTTGTGTTACAGCACACAGTTGAGTAGTGACAACAGAGACTGGCCTGCAAAGTCTGAAATATTTACTACTATTTGTTTGCAGAAAAAGTTTGCTGACACATGGTCTAGAGTGATAAAGGCCTCCAAAGTTATCCTCAAATGTGTTCATTTTACATATGGGGAAACTGAGACCAGAGAAGTGAGGCTCCTAGTCACAGAGCTGGGCGGGGACTTGGAAAGAGAAGGGAAGGACTGTTTGGAGACCTGGGGTCTGTCCTGGCTCTGCCGTCATTGACCCGTGAACTCAAATGCCTGTTGGGCACCCATCACGTGCTAGACACCAGCCGTCGTTTAACCTCGGCAAGTCACTATGTAGGTTCCCTCCGCCCATACATAGCCGTGGCAAAGGAATGCATGATTTCTGTGGAGTATTTTAAGAAATAAAGAAAATTATAAATAAAAAAATATGCACTTGAATGTTTATAGCAGCGCACTTCACAATTGCAAAGATGTGGAAACAATCCAAGTACCCATCAATACATAAGTGGATTAATAAAATGTGGTATATGTATACCACGGAGTTCTATTCAGCCACAAAAAACAATGGTGAACTAATACCTCTTATATTAACCCGGATGGAACTGGAGACCATTCTTCTAAGTGAAGTATCAAAAGAATGGAAAAATAAACACCACATATATTCACCGTTAAATTGGAACTAATCGATCAACACTTATGTGCATGTATGGAAATAAGGCTCATCGGAAATCAAGCAGGTGGGAGGGGGGATGGGTAAATCACACCTAGTGGGTACAGTGCACACTATCTTGGGGATGGGCACACTTACAACTTTGACCCGAACAGTACAAAAGCAATTAATATAACCAAAATGTTTATACCCCCTAATATTCTGAAATAAAAAATAAATAAATCAATAATAAAAAATAAAATACAAAAAAAGAAAACAGAAGTTACCTATTTTCCATAGCACCTATAAATAACCACGAGTGTGTTAACATTTTGATGTATTTTCTTTAATGCTTTCTCTATTCATGTGTATGAATACACACATGCACATACACGTATATACACAGGCACACGTTTAATCAAAACTAGAAGTACAATTCCCTTTCCATTTGGCATGGTCCCTTCCTAGAGTCAGCAGTCACTCCTTCATTCGACGATTCAGAAAACATGAGTAGGCAAGCCCTTCCAAGGGTCTAGCCAGCGCAAACTTGAAGCATACACAGGCCCCTGTCTTTGAGAAGTGTATGGTGCAATGCGGAGACTGATGTGTAAATGACTCTAATGCGCGTAACAGGATGGCTTGGGGGAATTGGTGGAGGGCAGAGAGATCGGACAGGAGGCCATTTACAATAGTCTTGGGGAGACTGGATCATAGTCTGGCCCAAGGCAGAGGAGAGGGGAATGAAGGGGACATGTTGAAAGCTATTTATCACGGTGAATGGTGTGGGTGGGTGATGGTGCCTTCACTGGGGTGGTAAATATGGATGGAGAAGCAGGTTTGGGGCTTGAGTATAGGCTGATGTTCACCTGAGCATTGGAATGTAATTAGACAGTGAAGTCTGGAGCTTAGGATGGGGCTGGAGAGGAGATCTGGGAGTGTTCCTCGTAGCAGTGGGAGGTGCCTGGAGGAACAGCATATCCAACCAGATGAGGGGCCCAGCTGGCAGAGAGCAGGAAGGCAAAGGAGGAGGGTCTTAGTGGAAAAGGCCAAGGAAGAGTGGTCAGAGAGGTGGGAGGAGAATCTGGAGGGAACGGGGATTCAGAACCCAGTGGAAGAGGATTTTAGAGAAGGACCCCGGTCCTGGAGTCAGATAGACCTGGGATCTAGTCCTGGCTTCACTGTTTGCTAGTTTGTGACCTTGGGCAAATTCCATAACCTCTAAGCCTCTATTTCCAGAGATGAGGTGGTTGAGGTGTCATATGTCGCAGAGCAGTAAAGCAGGATGAGGATCACTAGATTTCCAGCTCCTTGAAGGCAGGCAGTTTCCATCTTTCTACCCCGGTGCCAGGCCCTTAGGGGTCAGAGCATATGGTACCTGGGAGGTTACTGGTGACTTTGGGGTGGAGAGGGCAGAAGGTGGGAGATGAGGAAGTATCAATGGATAAGTCTTTGATTATTCTGTCTGACTCCTCACCCCTGCACTGATACCTGATTTCAGATGCCACCACCTGAACATCTTACCTGTGCTGGGCTTCTGTGCTGGAAGACGGTTTCACAGCTTGATTTACCCCTACATGGCAAATGGTTCTTTACAGGACAGACTCCAGGGCCAGGTAAGAGACTGGGTCATGGGCAGAGAACGGGACCAGGCAGTACCCAATTAGGGAATCAAAGGTTAAGGATTAGGGGATCCAGAGGGAAGAAGGGCCATCCTCTCAGACCCAGGGATGGCTTCAAGGAAAGAAGCCAGCTTCTTTCTAGCATAGATAAATATCTCCAGGAAAAAACTATTAAAAAAAACCTATTTGAGCCGGGCATGGTGCCATGTCCCTGTAATGCCACTACTCAGGATGCTAAGGTGGGGGTATTGCTTGAGTCCAGGAGTGCAAGACCAGCCTGCTTAACATAGTGAGACCCCGTCTCAAAAAGAAAAACTTTGGCAAGAGGCATTTCACTCAAGTTGAGAGTAAGACAGAGGTATCCTATAGCACTCATTTTGTTCATCACCATTTTGGGGGTATTAGCCAATGCAGTAGGACAAGAAAAAGAATTAACAGGTAAAGAGTATAGAAAGTAGAGGCAAGTTTTTATTATAAAATGTTCTTCCAATGTACACCTATTTGCTGTGGATTTATGGAATTTCTCTGGAAAGTTACACAAGAAACTGGTATATTGGTTGCCTCTGGGGTGGAGAACTGGGTAGCTGGGGCACAGGGTGGGAGGGGAACTTTTACTGCATGACCTTTTATACCTTTAGAATATTGTTAACATGTGACTATAATGCCTATTAAAAATTACGATTTTTAGCTGGGCATGGTGGCTTACACCTATGATCTTAGCAATTGCAGAGGCGGAGGTAGGGTGGGGGATGGGGAATTGCTTGAGGCCAGGAGTTGGAGACCAGCTTGGGCAACATAGTGAGACCCCGTCTCTAGAAAAAAGTTAAAAAATTGGTCAGGCATGGTGGCACATGCCTGTAGTCCCAGCTACTTGGGGGGCTGAGGCAGGAGGATCCCTTGAGCCCAGGAGTTTGAGGTTACAGTGAGCTTTGATCATGTCACTGCACTCCGGCCTGTGTGACAGCGAGACCCTGTCTCTAAAATAAATAAATAAATAAATAAAAATTTCCATTTTAATATTTTTAAAAATGAATTTTTATAGAAAGTAGCTGGAACTACAGGCATGTGCCACCACACTTAGCTAATTTTTTAATTTTTTGTACAGATGGAGTCTCACTATGTTGTCCAGGCTGGTCTCGATCTCCTGTCCTCAATCCTCCTGCTTTTTGCTTCCCAAAGTGCTAGGATTACAGGTGTAAGCCACTGCACCCAGCCTAAAAATTATAATTTTTAAAACAGACCTTCTGCTTATAAAATCCTCAGAGGGAAAGAGTTATTCCATAACAGAATTATTGCTTCCCTTGGCAGGGACCAGACAAAGCAGTTATTCATGGTATGCTAATCATCACTAGCTTTTCTGAGCTTCACTGTGTGCATGACACCATGGTGAGGGCTTTACGCATATTGTCTCCTTCTGGCCTTGCCACAGCCAAAGAGGTTCCCCCCATTTTTCAAAAGAGGATTCTCTGGCACGTAGAGACAAAGTGACTTGCCTAAAGGTGCACAGCTGACAAGTGTCAGGCCAGGGCTTTAAATTGGGTTCACCTGGCCTAGATTTCAGGGTTTTTGAGAAGAAATCTATTAGCAGAAGTTGTCCAGGCTAGTTCTTCTAAGGCAGGGCTCGAAAAATAGGTGGTGACTTAGCCTGGAAAAGTAAGTCTTAGAACAACAGTGGCAGTACCTGGGGACAAATTGGAGGCTTTAGCCCATGCTGCAATCCCCATCAGCGCTGTGAAGTTCCCCTAATACACACAGAATTGGTGTAAGGCTCATGTGCTTGGGGTGCAAACACAAGCTCCCTGGCTCCTCTTCCAACCAGCCCCTCCTACGGAGAAATTCCAGAGCTGCCAGTGTAATAGTCATGATAAAAATAAGCTATTTAATGAGCACCTACTGTGTGGCAGGCACTGTTATATATACTCTCTTGAATCCTTATAAACAACCTTAAAACATAGGAATTGACGTTTCTATTCTATACCCCAGGAAATTGAGGCTCTGAGATGTTAGGTGTCTTTTCCAAAGTCACACAGCTAGTGCACATCTGAACTGGGAGTTACCCCGCAACCTGCCTCATGTCAAAACCCACAGTGGCATGCCAGGAAATCCTGCTGGCCAATCCTGTTGCAGAGAGCATATAGGGCAGGAGGAGAGACAGGAGCGTTGGACCCTGCCATCAGGACTTTAAAAGGCACAGGTGTGACTGTTTCTCCTTTTCTTTCTCTTAGGGTGGCTCAGACCCTCTCCCCTGGCCCCAGCGTGTCAGCATCTGCTTGGGGCTGCTTTGTGCCATTGAGCACCTGCATGGCCTGGAGATCATCCACAGCAACGTCAAGAGGTGAGACAGGTGGGCTGGACCCCCCCGAGGGCCTGGGCTGCAAGGATGGGACCAGAACTATTCCTGTGTCCCCTCTCTCTCTGTCTCTCTTCTCTTTGTTTTTCTCTCCTCCCCTCCACTCCTTGGGTATCTTTTTCTTTGTTACGCCCTCAAAACTCAGTGTTGCTGTGTTGTGCTCTGAGTCCGATTGCTCTCAGCACGAATTTTCTCCATATCGTCTTTCTGAGATGCTGTTTTCCCAACAAGCCTTCCACACTCTGGTGCGTTTCGCTGTCCACTCGGCGGCTGGCCTGGACTGCAGTTGAGCCTTGAGCCATGTTTGCCACGCCCCCTGGGATTTTTGAGCTCCTTGTTCAGGCTTTCTCGGAGACCTGTCCCCTGCTCGTGGATCTGTTGGTGCTCGTGTATCTGCTGGTGTTAGCATCTTGTCAGGGAGGCTTCCTGCAGGGTAGGCAGCATCTCAGCGCCGGGCATCCAAGAGTGAGAAGTGCCTGTCTGGGGACTGGCAGCACGGGGAAAGATTCCAGAAGATAACAGAAAACCTGGTAGAAATGCCCCAGAGCCATAGAACTCAACCTTCCCCAAAGTTCTCTGTCCATTTGGCATGTGGAATGCCTTTTCCCCTTTTCTCTCCTCTGATTTTTATTTAATCGCACTGACAATTGTAATAGCAAGAAAGGTAAGTCATCGCTGACCCATCCCCCGACTCATCGAGCCTCTGTTTTGTTTCTTTTTCAGTACCTGCCCACGCTAATCCTCAGCCCTAAGGCAACACTGTTACCCAATTACCAATTCATGTTCTGTGTTTTCCCCCTTCATTTAAACATGGTAAACATTTCCCCACATTGCATATATGGCGGGATCTTTTGTTTCTTGCTTGCTTGTTTGTTTTTATCATGAACTCAGTCATGTTTCTTAGTGACTTCTTTGTCTTCCATTAAAGGGATTTGCTCATTATTTACTTAACACTCCTAATAGTGGATATTGGAATTGGTGTCTGCTTTTTAAAATGCTGTTTGAGGTTAGTTCTACACCGAATATTTTTACACATGTAGCTTGACTTTTTAAAATTTCCTTTGGAGTACTTTCTTAGAGTTCACGTCCATGTGTTAGACACCTGGGCCAAAGATATTTTTATTGCTTTTCTTATTCCCCATGATCTAGGCAGGTTCAGCTACAAAGGATGCTGGCATTTAGGCTTGAGTCAGCCAGGCCTGCATAACCTGTGGGCTTGATCAAGCCGAGGCTAATGAGGGTTGGCATCTGCGGGGATCAGGGAGGCTGCACCTCTTTGGCTGCATTCCAGGGGCAGGAAGTTTGAATCTTAACTCCACCCCCACTTGCGGGAGGGCGCGGACCCTCCTCTCCCCTGTCAGGGCTGGCTCAGAAATTCCATGTGAAGGGTCTTCAGTGACCCCAACCTGCAGGCACCAAATTGCCCACTGCTAAGTTGTTTCCCAAAAGGGTCTCCATGGCAACCTCTTACTATCTAGCTCAAAATGAGAAGGTTTTCCCTGCTTTCTTTTCCACAGCTCCAATGTTTTGTTGGACCAAAATTTCATCCCCAAGCTGGCTCACCCATTGGCTCACCTGTGTCCTGTCAACAAAAGGTCAAAGTACACCATGATGAAGACCCACCTTTTCCAGGCCTCAGCCGCATATCTTCCAGAAGATTTCATCAGGGTGGGGCAGCTGACAAAGCGAGTGGACATCTTCAGTTATGGAATAGTAAGAGCTTCCTGCGTAGACCTGGGCGCCCACTCACGTGTCCTTCCCACAGCTCTTTGTAGCACAGGGCGCGGTGGCGGCACTGAGATGTGTTCCGTCGGGGTGCGGCAGGGGCTGGCGCTGCGGCTCACAGGCCAGACCTGGCCTGATGCCTGTTTTGTGTGGCCTGTGAGCTAAGAAGAGCTTTTACATTTATGAAGGATAGGATTTAAAAAAACAAAAGAAGATGGGACAGACTAAATATGGCCCATAAAGGCTAAAATATTTACTGCGTGGCCTGGCCTGTTACAGAAAAAGTTTGCCAGCACTTGAAGTTAAAGCCGCTCACGAGTGTCTGTATTCTTGTAGGCTGCAGATGTCATCTCCTGACTGCCCCGATCCCCGTGCAGCCATCCAGTTGTCCCGGCTTGTTCATCCCCTGGCCATTCCGCAGCCACGCCCCCGCCACTGTCCCTGCCTGTCAGTGCCGTGCGCCAGGCACTTGGGCTGTAAATGTAACTTAAACACAGTCCCTTGTGGTCTCCAAAGTATATTTCTGTAGAACATCAGCTCCTCGATCCCTGTGGGGCCAAATAGGTTTGGGAAATACTGGGTGAAGCAGGTTTCTTTACCACAAGATTAATTCGAGCTTTTAATGAGCCATTAGTGAGCCATTAATCTGGTAATTGTGAATTCAGCAGAGAGGGGTAGGCAGTGTTTCCCAAATTCATGTGACTCTGAAAGCTTGTTTTCTCAGAGTATCTGTTCATACCAGTGTTCCAAGGAACTCAATCTGGGAAACGCTGGCTGAGAAACGTGACAGTCTGGTTGGCCTCAGCCAAGTGCAAACAGTAGCAGCTCAGGTCTTGCCCTGTCTTCTTCTCAGCCTGGAACTCTGCACTTCCTCCCTCTGATCACAGTCTCCTGTCTATTCCCCGCTGTCACTAGAGCCCTGGCCCTGAGCCACCTTCTGCCCTCAGCCCTAATGCCAGATTCTGCGCCCCTGGGTCTCCCAGCCTGTCCGGCTCTCTTGGTTTCCTTGCCTCCCTCAACCTTACTTTGAGTTGCTCAGTGAAGCTCAGAGGGCGAGCCCAGGCTCCTGCTCCTCTAAGAACCAGGGGATTGAACCCGTAGGACGCTAGGCACTGTCACCTAGCCCCGGCTATGTGACTTCCCGCTGTGTGACCTGTGGTACTTCACCTCTCTCTGGGCCTGCTTGTGTCTTCTGTCAGGTGAGGGTAATGATAAAACGGAGGCAAGGGGATAAGGCACATAGACTGCTTAGCACAGTACCCTGCATGGACGGAGAATATGGTCATTATGGTGGCTACTGCCGTTCCTACCTTCATACCCTCACTCCGGGTATGTTTACCTTTGACCTTCTAACTCAGCTCTCAGTGTCATAGCTGACTTCCTCATTCATTCATTCGCTCACTCATTGAGTGCCCACTGGCTCCCCCCACCCTTTTTCTTATCCCTGCCACTGATTTATGGTCATGATTTTGAACTTTGGTTCCTCCTGTGGGGAGCACAGTGCGTTTCTCAGGGCCTGGCACAGAGCCTGCCACATGGAAGTGGCAGAGGAAATGTTTGTTTATTCATTTGCCCTTGTTCTCTTCTTCCCGGCAGCGGCAGCGGGCAGGAGTCCCTTGTCAATTGGTGCCTGACCCACTTGCTGCAGGGGCGCCCTCTGCTGCTCCCTCCCGGCCACCGCCAGCCCATTATTAACCCCACGGGCCAGGGTGGTCTCAAAGCACTATCCTTTCCTTCCTCCAGGCTTGGAGGGATTCTCGGCAGTAAATGTTACCCTATTCTGACTTGCTTCAAGAGAGGCTGGGAGAGAGAGCTTTCACGCTAAGGGTGGGCTAGTCACTCCTTTAATATTCACAGCTGCTAGATCCCATTTAACAGATGAGGACATTGAAGCTTGGATTTTAGTTACTTGCTCAAAGATCACCTGAGCATGTAAGGAGTAGAATCGGAATTTGAACCCAGGCCTGTCTGGCCGTAGGACCCTTAACCACCATGCTGTTAATGTCTGCTGAGAATTCCTGTTCAAAGCAGGTTTGTCAATTTTTTTCTTTCTTTTTTTTTTTTCTTTTTTTTTTTTTTTCAGGGTCGTCAATCAATTTCATGGTGGCTTATGGGGGTACAGGGTTGTGCTCCTTTTGTGAGTGGATGCTTTAATGAATAAATAATGTTAACAAAGTCCTATGGAAGAAACTTGCTATAGATGTTGCCAAGACTTTCTGTATAGAATAGATACCTGCCTGCGGGTGGATTCCTTCTTTCCCTGAGATTGACAGAGCAATGCCTGCTTGCCATTGCTGATATATTTTTAAGTGGAACAATCTTTAAAAAATGCTGTGTGTGTATATATAGTTATATGTGTGTTTATACATATATAAAACTTATGGCAATACATACACATACACACACACGAGAATTTTTGAATTCCATCCTCCCTGCCTTGCTGTCAATTTATTAAAACCTTCCACTGGCAGTTGGGTGTGGCATCTTTAGTTGGAGGAAGTGTTTAGCGATATTCCTGTGTCCCAGATTTTGGGCAAGTGTCCCTGTTGGCAAATGGCAGAGCTGGGCCTGGAGCTCAGACTTTGCAACCGAGAAGAGGCTTCTCTCTTGGCCAGAATCTCCTGCCTGACCGTGTGCATGAATGTCTGGACCGAGCTAACTCCATCTTCTGTTTTCTCTAGGTGTTAGCTGAGGTCCTCACTGGCATCCCTGCGATGGACAACAACCGAAGCCCCGTTTACCTGGTATGGAACCAGTCACATCTGCCTGGGTGGTACATTTGGGCCACAGAGCTATGTGGGTAGGGAGGGCAGGGACCTCAGTTCTAGCCATTTTATACATGCTAATGAGGCCTTAGTCCAGGATTTTATTTGTATCCCTGTAAAGTAGTTTTAACCTCCCATCCCCACCAGCCAGCCAACAATCACTTTTTCGTGACAATAGAATTTAGAATGTTGAGGGAAAACCCATTTCTTTTGTGTATATTGGGCAATTTGTTAGGATTTGTCCTCAAATTGGTGAAAGTTAATTTCAGCCCTTTTAAACAGGTTTCTATAATAAAAACAATAATTTCTATTTTATAGCTCAAATAACTGATACACAGAGTCATTTTAAAAATATAACAACATATGATGATACCACTGTAGTCTAGCCGGGGTGACAGAGCAAGACTCCATCTCCAAAAAAAAAAAAAAAAAAAAATAGATACTTTATATATATATTTCCTTTATAAAGTATCTCAAAATCCTCACGACGGGGTCCTTGTGTCGGTCTACAGAGGAGGAAAGCAGGCTCTGAGGCATGCCTGCGATCGCAGAGTACTGAGGGTCAGAGTGTCGAAGCTGGAGTGCTGAGTCATGTCTCCCTGACTCCAGGTCCTGAGCTCGTAACCACAGCACTCTCCTGACCGTTTCTCATGACAGTCCAACCATATGAATTCAGTATTGTCATCTCCATTTTACAGTTGAGAAAACTGAGGCCAAACTGAAGTGACTTGCCTACAGTGAGATCAGTGGTAAAACTGGGGTTTGAAACCATTTTCTGCAGAATTCCAAATCCTATGCAAGCTCTAGTCTTCTTCATCAGTTTGAGAGGGGATACTTTTTCCAATGTTGAGGCCATTGGAATAGCCAGACTTTTTTGTCCCTGGGTCTGAAAAGCATCCCGTGCTCTGGGGTAGGGAGCCTGACGTCCTCTCCCTAGACTCAGAAGGCTGTGCTTTGTCCCTTTGCTGAAGTCTGGGCTCCACCCCTGCTGGGCACCCAACCCCATATGCTTAGAAGAGGTCTGGTTGGTTTGGGCAGCTCCAATGTGGGCCGTTTGGGGTGGTTTCTCCTCTCCTGACTGTTTCTTCAGGGAGCATTCCCCAGCAGTCCTCTGGGGCTTCCTGGACGAATGTTATAGGAAAAGGAGGCTTTTGAGGCACCGATATAGAATTTTCTGGAAGGTTTTTTAATTAATGATTTCTAAAAATGTGGAAGATTTTTTTAAAAATCTAGTTTCTTTCTCTTCCTTTAGATTCAAATATGATCTTTTATCATGTCATGTTGTGGTACGTGCAGCCTGTTGGGTAATCTTGAGTCAGAGAAGAAAGCTTGCTGACACTTCCTGTTGTCTGGGGTGGGAGGAAGACCTCTCCCCAGGCTTGGGAAAGGGTTAGTTGCCACAGTGTTTCCTGAGTGCATTTGGTGGTTTCCATCAAGATGAAAATGTGTGTACCCTCTGATACAGCAATTTCATTTGTACGCTAGAGAAACGGGCACACAAGTGAGGAAAGACAGGTGAACAAGCATGTTTGGTGTAGCATTATTTATAATAGTAAAGCACTGCAGACAAATGAAATATGTGTCAGTGGTGAAGTGGTTATAGAAATTACAGTACAATTATACGTACCATGGACTACCATGAAGTTATTTATAAATAACTTTATAAATAATGAGGATAAAATATGTAATATGATAAATTTTTCCACGTGTATATATATCTATGAAACCACCACCAAATCAAAATAATGAACCTGCTGGGTGCAGTGGTACACGCCTGTGGTCCCAGCTATTTGGGAGGCTGAGGCAGGAGGATCCCTCGAGCCCAGGACTTTAAGGTTGCAGCGAGATGTGATCACACCACCGCACTCCAGCCTGGGTGACACAGCAAGGCCCCATCTGTTAAAATAAATAAATAAATAAGGAACAGGAACATCTAGATTCACTGTCTCCAGAAATTAGCTCTCTGCCCTCCTGCCCCTGCCACCCCCCAGCCTTTGATCTGCTTTCTGTCACCAAACAAAAGCTTACATTTTCTGGAGTGTCATAGAAATGAAACCATACCTATGTGCTTTTGTCTGTCTGTCTTCTTCCACTTAGTGATGTGTTCTAAGATTCATCCTCACGCTTTGTGCGCGTCAGTGGTTCGTCTCTGTTGTTACTGGGTGGCGTTACGCTGCGTGGATGTGCTGCGTTTGTCCATTCCTCTGCTGATGGGCATCTGGGGCGTTTCCAGTTTTCGACCGTTACAAACGAAGCTGCTAGACGCCTCTGTGCGTGTATCTGTTTGACATATGCTTTCATTTCTGTTGAAATGTGTGACTCCCACTTCTGAGGTGTACAAAATTGCATGCGTCTTGACAAATGTATACAGTCGTGTAATCCCCACCACAATCAAGACACAGTATTTCTGGCCAGGCACAGTGGCTCGCGCCTGTAATCTCAGCACTTTGGGAGGCCAAGGAAGGAGGATTGCTTGAGCTCAGGAGTTTGAGACCAGCCTGGGAAACATATCAAGACCCCATCTCAAAAAAAAAGAAAAAGAAAAAGAAAAAAAATAGCCAGTCTTGGTGGCATGTACCTGTAATCCCAGCTACTTGGGAGGCTGACTGAAGCGGGAAGATTGCTTGAGCCCTGGAGGTTGAGGTTGTAGTGAGCCATGATCACTCCTGGGCAACAGAGTGAGACCCAATCTCTGAAATATAAAAAAAAAAATTACTATATAAAAATTGTAACAATGATTCTTATTTAATTAACATTTAAATTCAAGTACTGCATACTCCGGCTTAGATAACCCAACAGCACAGGGCAGAGACTCCATGCCTGCCCCATCTAGGATGACTACTTCTTCAAATACCTTTTTGTCATGGACAATTTCAAACACACACAAAAGTAAACAGAAGAATATAAAGACTCCCCAGATGTCTATCCCATCACTTTTTTACATTGTGCTTTTCTTATTTCTTTTTAAGCACCCAAAAATGTGTGTGTGTATTTTAAAGCAAATTCCAGATGTTATATCTTTATCCATAAAATATAGTTATTTTCTTAATTCCTTCATATCATTTAATACCCACTCCATATTTAGATTTCCCAAATCGTGTCAAAAGTTGCTTTTAAAGGTGGGTTTTTCTCTTTTAGAGACAGGGTCTTGCTCTGTCGCCCAGGCTGGTGTGCAGTGGTGTCATCCTAGCTCACTGCAACCTTGAACTCCTGGGCTCAAGCAATCCTCCTGCCTCAGCCTCCTGAGTAGCTGAGACTACAGGTGTGCACCACCATGCCCAGCTAGTTTTTAGAAGAATTTTTGTAGAGATGGGATCTTGATATATTGCCCAGGCTCATCTTGAACTCCTGGCCTCAAGCCATGCTCCTGCCTTGGCCTCCCAAAGTGCTGGAATTACAGGCATGAGGCACCGTGCCCCATTTAAAGGCAGTTTGTTTGAAGCCAGATCCACAGAAGGTACACATACTACTTTGGTTATGTTTCTTAAGGCTCTCTTATTCTTTCACAGCCTCTCCCCCTACTCCCTTTTTCTTTCTGTATGTCATTGCATTTTTGCATAAAGTGAGTCATTTGTCCTGTATAGACTGTGTCATATTCTGGGTTTTGCTGATTACATCTTTGTGGTATCCTTCACTTGTTTCTCTTTTCCTCATGTTTTCTGTGCCCTGGCAGTTAGCTCTTGAGGCTTGTTTAGGTTCACAGTCAATGCCTTTGTCAGGATCACTTTCTTGAGGCACTGTGTGCTTCCTGTTGCATCAGGACATGGGGCATGTGGCCTGTTGTCCTACTTTCGATGCTAAGATTGATCAGAGGGTTCAGGTGGAGTTGCTGACATCCTCCCGCTGCGTATTCTCAGCATCTCTCTCTCTCTTTTTAAAAATGCCACATATCAGCCGGGTGTGGTGGCTCACGCCTGTAATCCTAGCACTCTGGGAGGCCGAGGCAGGAGGATCGCTCAAGGTCAGGAGTTTGAGACCAGCCTGAGCAAGAGCGAGACCCCGTCTCTACTAAAAATAGAAAGAAATTAGCGAGGCATGGTGGCACGTGCCTGTAGTCCCAGCTACTGGGGAGGCTGAGGCAGAAGGATCACTTGAGCCCAGGAGTTTGAGGTTGCTGTGAGCTAGGCTGACGCCACGGCACTCACTCTAGCCCGGGCAACAAAGCGAGACTCTGTCTCAAAAAAAAAAAAAAAAAAATGCCACATATCTTCTGAAGTTTCTTTTATTGTCATTATAGTCTTTGTATTACAAATTTTGTTTTAAAGCTTAATATTAAATACTTTTTCACATTTTAATTTTACATTTTAATGCCAAGAAAAAAATTAAAATTCAAGTTATTTAAAGCCTGGACGTACTTCCATGATTAGCTGGTGGCTTTATTTTTCCTGCTGTATAAGCAGATCCAGGCCCTAGACAGATGGGACCAGGTTGTAATTGTTTTCAAAAGTGTGCTACCGAAATGGATAGTCTGTTATAAACCAGGTTACAAAGTAAGAATCAGGTAAGGGAGGGAATTTTCTTACAGAAAAAAAAAAGAAAGAATGAATTTCTAAAGAGTCCCAGTCTGTAATTTTTTTCCCAAAATTGTCGGAAGTGGGGGTACAATCTCAACGTGAGCTTCCAAGTACCGCCGCTGTGAGGTGCTGGGGTTGCCTTGTTGAGCGGGGGTTTGCCGAGAAAGGGGGCGGCTAAGTTTGGCCATCCCCACCCTCCCCAGCTAGGGGAATGAAAATAGAAATTCTGTTGCCCAGTGGGTATAAAAGTGGACTGAAGCCTTGGCTGGTACTGAGTACTCTAAGAAGTTTCTTCTAGAAACAGACAACTCAGATGCTTCCTCTCACTTTGGCAAAGAATTTATTTTTAAAAGCACTTGGGAAGTTCCTCCTCCACCCCTCAGGGGAGAAGGCTTGGAGAAAGGAGTCATCAGTACAGCCACCTTCTAGGCCATTATGTAATTCTTGAAGGTTGGACACCCCGTGGAAGTGGACAAATGCTGCTGCCACCACCAGGACGTGGAAAATCTGATGAGACTGGCCTGCATGTGAAGTTTTCCAGGAAAGAAGCACACAAGAATTTGAGCAGCATGAAGGCCAGCTCTGGTGATGCACATCACAGCCATGAGGAAGAACCAGCCCCCCGCCCACTGTGGTGGCCTTGACAAAGCCTCAGTGGTAGCAGAGTGCATGGTGGGCACCACACTGTCCAGCCAAGTCCCAGGAACAGTACTGGTCTTGTGTGCCGGTGCTCAGGAGTGGAAACCAGTCCAACTGTGCCACAAGGATGCAGAAACGCCCAGGACACAGACGATGGGGAGATAGATGAGCCTTGGCTGTGAGGAGCCATAGAAGGAGAGAGAGAGCCAGGGAACAGAGCTTCCTTTGATCAGTAGAGGATCCCTGCATAGTTAAGTTTGGAAAAAGTCCAAGACACTTTCTCTGAATGACAGTAGATGATGGCATGGAAAAGCCATTGCACTCAAAAAGAACATCCTCAAAACCACCTTCTCCTGCAGAGGAGCCAGGAAGTACATATTTGGTCTGAGCATTGTGAAGATTCCTACAAAGAAAAACAGCCTGAAACCAAGCAGATGGGTCCAGATATCGCCAGTTTCTGTGTGGATGTGGCAGGTGCTCTGGAAACAGGCCTGAAGGAGTGTGGTCTATGGCAATGGAGCAGGGAGTCGTTGTCCTTCAGCCAGTCAGGGAGCACAGCACAGGGATGACCCCCCAACGTCCCTCCCAGACCTTATACACAAACTCCTCCCTCTTCTCCATGGGAGGTGGGCTTGCAGGGGCAGCGTCAGCACCCGCACCTCCTCCACTTCCTCCCGGGGCCCCGGGCATGCCTGCTCATCTTCAGCTTTGGTTGGGTTGGAGATTACCCAATTGCCCTTCTCTTCTAGCCAGTTTCATATGTCAGTTTCCCTGTTACTGGCGGAGCCCCATTGCCCTGTGCCACTGCAGATCTTCGTGGGAAGACATCTGGCTAGCACCTCAATGCCCTGCAGCTTCAGCTTGGGGAAAGGTTGGGGTCTCAGCCCCAGGGGGTAGAGATCTCCCTGTGATGGGAGGTAGGCTGGGTGCTCAGGCTCTGCTGGGGGCTATGGTCCTCTGTGCTGCATCTCGTGGCATTGGAGGTGGTCTACAGCCAAGCTGCCCATATCTTTATTGCCCGCAAGGGGTGCACGACCGCACCCTCAGCATCTCTTGCTGCTGGTTGCTAGATGAGATCCATCATTTTATTAGGGGTAGTAAAATGGTCAGCTGCTATTTCTATCTTTCTTTCAGGGCAGTCACTTTTAACAGTTTCTAATTCTATTTCAGATGGTGGTAACCTCTGTATCTGTATATCTGTATGTGCTTCAACAGTTATTAATTTATCAACTTTAAATGCCATTACCCTTTTTAAAAAGATAAACATTTAAAAGGCAGAGCTCACACAAGAGAATTGTGCAAGAGGGTCAGAAATGTAACCCTTGCCAGCTAGGTTTATTTTTATTTTATTTATTAATTACATATGTAACTATATAAAGTATTATATATTTTGTAATATATAATTACAAATATGTATATATAATGTTATTTAGGCCAGGCACAGTGGCTTATGTCTATAATCCTAGCACTCTGGGAGGCAGAGGAAGGGGGAGCGCTTGAGCCCAGGAATTTGAGACCAGCCTGGGTGACATAGCAAGACCCCCATCTCTACAAAAAATTAAAAAATTAGCCAGGCATCATGGTGCCTTCCTGTAGTCCCAGCTACTTAGGAGGCTGATGCAGGAGGATTTCCTGAGCCCAGAAGTTCGAGGCTCCGTTGAGCTATGACCATGCCACTGTACTCCAGCCTGAGTGACAGAGCAAGACCCTGTCTCTAAACAAAAAATAATGAAGTATATAATATATGTGACAAATACAATATGTATGAAAAATTTGTAAATATATTATTTACACAAATAGACCATAAATGTAAATGTTAATATAATGACATAATAGATTAATACACTATAATAACTACGTTACATAAATCAATAGTATACATAATTATATTACATATTAGTTTCTTTATAATATATTTAATCAACGTAAGTATGTAATACAGTATTTTTATAACACATATATGCAAATATGTAAATACATACCATATTACACATGAAATATATAACATACTATAATTTATACTAACTAAATATACTTACATATTTGGGAGTTCGAGACCAGCCTGAGTGAGAGCGAGACCCTGTCTCTACTAAAAATAGAAAAAATTAGCTGGGTGTGGTGGCGCATGCCTGTAGTCCCAGCTACTCAGGAGGCTGAGGCAGGAGGATCACTTGAGCCCAGGAGTGTGAGATTGCTGTGAGCTAGGCTGACTCCATAGCACTCTAGCCCAGGTGACGGAGCGAGACTCTGTCTCAAAAAAAAAAAAAAAAGAATGTATTCCAGTATCAAATGGCAAATTTCAACGATGCTAAAATCACAATTACTTTTGTACCAATCTAAATATTAGGGTAAAATGTTCAGCATATAGTAAGAGCCTATAAATGGGTAGGCTGCTGTTATTATTTATTATCACTAATAGACTATTAAATGTTTATTCTGTGTCAGGTGTCACCCGCTGTGTTGTAGGTGCGTTTCATTTAATATTTGTCTTAGTCCTAGGAGTAGGCATTTTCGTTATCCCCATTTTCCTGATGAAGCAACCAAGGCCTAGAACAGTTAAGCCCCTGCGTTTGTGGTGTGAGGACACTGTGAAATGTCCTGTGCACGTAGGAAATTTAGTGATTCTCCAGTTCTTAGGTGTTTGATTTGTTTCTGGGATCCTTGCATTTATTTTAAAAATATCCTTTTGGTTTTCTGAGCAGGTTTTGCACGTGTGGGACAGCCTGGGGGGGGGCGGGGCACGTGTGATGGCCCCACACCCCTGCAGCTCACCTGGGGCATTTCCACTCTTCTTCCCACAGAAGGATTTACTGCTCAGTGAAATTCCAAGTGGCACCACCTCGCTGTGCTCCAGGAAGACGGGTGTGGAGAGGGCGATGGCAAAGGAGATCTGCCGGAAGTACCTGGAGAAGGGCGCAGGGCGGCTACCGCAGGACTGCGCGGAGGCTTTGGCCACCGCCGCCTGCCTCTGCCTGCGGAGGCGGAACGCCAGCCTGGCGGAGGTGAGCCTGAGGCTCAGCTGGGCCTCGCTGCCCGGGGGCCACATGGGCCCGCCTTATCAGGGACCATCCCTTTACCAAGACGTGATTTCGTAAACCAGAGCTGTTCTGTTTGCAAGCGGCAGAGCGACTGGAGCTCACATCAGCGAACAGGGGTGGTATGTGGATAACGGGGGACCTGAGTGCAGGCGTGTTGCTGGGCCGCGGGCGGCACAAGACCAGACCCTCGGATGTTCCTAGAACTCGGCCTGCTCTGTCTGATCTGCTTGCTTCTTTCTCTTCTCTCTCGGCCCCCTTTCTCTTTTCCTCCACTCTCTTGGTGAGGGCATTTGGCCACCTCCATTTACATGCTACAGTTCGACCTTCACTGAGAGACTAAGTCTCTGGATCCCAATTCCAACCTCTCGGCGAGAGAATCTCATTGGCATACTTGGGTCCAGTGTCCACTCAGGTGAGGGGAGTGGGTCCAGTATATAAACCTGGCCGCTAGGGTCTCAATCCCTCGATAGTGACAGGGCCAGGTCCCAGAGAAAGGGAGCATGTACAGCCCATGGGCTAGGCAGACATTCCAGAAAGCAACCACTACAGGGGATAAAACATTTTCGTACGGACATGGTAAGTAGAGGTGGTTTCCGTGGTAAAAAGCATAAACCTGGGGATCACTGCTAGGTCTTGCTAAGGACAAAGTCACCACTGCCTGAGAGGGCCCTTAGAGATCATCTAGCTGAGTGATTTTCCAGTGGAGTCTGGCAGAGAGGGGCTCTTTTGGGAGCACCTCAGGAGTTGCCGTTGGCAGCAAGAGGGGAGGGGGAGCTGCAGGCCCCCATTTATGACTCCAACCAGAAACCTGCTTTCACTCTCGTAATTAATATGTTGGGTTCTCAGTGTTTCATTTGAGGAAAAGGTTTGGTAGCTGGAAAAAATCTTCAAAAATCACTGCCCTAGCCCAAGCCTCCCATTTTACAGATGGGGAAACGAAGACCCAGAGAGAAGAAGAGGCCCCAGACTGAGTTTCTGTCAGAGCTCTCTGGACTCCCACTTCAGCCGCATGTCTGCCATCTCATGCTGTCGTGTGGCAGGAGCTGGAGGCCTGTGTCATTATTCTAAGCCTAGGCCAGCACAAGTGACCCGAAGTGCCGAGTGCCGTGGTGTTCAGTCCTTCATTCAGCAGTCGTGTGCTGGGTCTGGGGATATATCTAGCGGTGAACAAGGCAGACCCAGTTCCCCTTTCTGGAGCTCATGGACATTGTGCAGTAATTATCCATGTGGTGAGTGCCAGAATAGTGTGTAATGAGGACCCTAGCGTGTAGAGCTTCCTGAGGAAGTGGTGTTTAAGCAGACAAAAAGCAAAGCAAGTAGAAGGAATAGCTCATGCAAATGGGCTGAGCTGAGAGACAGCCTAACACATTCCAGGGCCTGGAAGGTCAGAGTAGCTAGAACATAAAACAGGTGGGGCACAGTGGCTTCTGATGAGTTTGGTAAGGAAGGAAGGGCCCAATGATAGAGGGCTTTGTAGGCACAGTTAAGGACTTTTGGGGAGTCACTAAGGGTTTTAAGCAGGGGCAGGACATAATCAGATTTATATCCTAAAAAGATCTCCCTCAATCATTTATTCTTTCATTCACACCTTCATCCTTTTATTCATTCCATTTATTTGTTCCGTGTTATCGGGTAAGGTACAGGTTAGCTGCTGTAATGAGGAGACTCCAAAATACAGTGGTTTAGGCAAGATAGAACTTTATTCTCTTTAGCTTAAGAATCTGAATGTAGGCAGTCTGGTGTTGATGTGGCTGTGTCACAGTATTGGGGACACAGACTCCCTCTATCTATATTGTTGCTCTGCTATCATTACCATGTGGCTTCTATTTCAGGGTTCATTATGGTTGCACTAGCTCTGGCCATCACATCTGCATTCCATCCAGTGAAAGAAGGTTAAAGGAAAGAGGAGGACACATTCCCTTCCTTTTAAAGGTGTGACCTGGAAATGCATATGTCACATTTCATTGCATAATGTAGACCAGAACCTAGTTATATGGCCACACCTAGCTACAAGGGAATATAGTCTTTAGATTGGCAAATATTTATTAGATGTCTACTGTGAAGATTTATCTCAAGAGTTGATATTTTGACTGGACTTTGAAGGATCAGGAGACATTTGCCATATAGAATAAAGGGGATAGAACACTTTAGATATACAAAGAGGGATAAGAAATGGTCTTTGTCCCCAGTACATCACAACCAGGCTAGGAAGATGAGAGACCAGCTGGGTCCTGGACTGGAAGAAAAGCAGGCCTGGGTCAGTGGTCAGCTCTGCCGCTCACTGGCTGGGTGGCTTTAGGCAGGGAACTTAACCTCTCTGATCTTTTAATTTTTTAATCTATAAAAACTCATTGTTGGCCTGGGAGTGGTGGCTCACACTTATAATCCCAGTACTTTGGGAGGCCGAAGCAGGAGGATTGCTTGAGGCCAGGAGTTTGAGACCAGACTGAACAATGTAGCAAGACCCCATCTCTACAAAAAAATGAAAAATATTAGCCAGATGTGGTGGCATTGCCATCTACTCAGGGGATTGAGGCAGTGCGCTATGATCGTGCCTCTGTACTCTAGCCCAGGTGACAGAGTGAGACTCTGTCTCAAAAAAGAAAAACAAAACAAAACTCATGGCCAGGCACGGTGGCTCACGCCTGTAATCCTAGCACTCTGGGAGGCCGAGGTGGGTGGATCCTTTGAGTTCAGGAGTTTAAGACCAGCCTGAGCAAGAGAGAGACCCTGCCTCTACTAAAAATCTAAAGAAATTAACTGGACAACTAAAAATATATAGAAAAAATTAGCCAGGCATGGTGGCACATGCCTGTAGTCCCAGCTACTCAGGAGGCTGAGGCAGGAGGATCACTTGAGCCTAGGAGTGTGAGGTTGCTGTGAGCTAGGCTGACACCACGGCACTCTAGCCCAGGCAACAGACCGAGACTCTGTCTCAAAAAAAAAAACAAAAAAACAAAACTCACGCATTTTATGTAAAATGTGTACATTCATACACTGAATTTGTTGCAAGTCACTGAGGAAATAAGATTTATTATTAAGGGTATGTATATGTGTGTGTGCGCACACACGTAAAGAAGAAACATTTCTTCCTTGCTTTCCTCTAATTTTTCCTAATCTCCCTAACCAGAAGAGCCTTCAAAGGCAACATTTATATTGCTTAATACATTTCTGGCTGAGAGTGTTAGAAACTTAACTCAAACTCTTAGACATAGACATACACACATACACACACCCCCTGACATAGGGAGGGAGAATATGAATGAGTCAATTAATAAATGCATGAATTTAGTGGCTCATGTAACCAAACAGTAGAGAGGACAGGCATTGTTCTGGTTTCAGGGAATTTAGATTCAGGGTCTCAAACACCAAAGGTACAGCTATCTGTCTTTGTGTCTATGGCTCTCTCTCCCTTGCCTGCCCCTGCTTTACCCTGTGTGGAGGCTTTATTTTCCCCTACTGTAAATGGGTTTTCTGTGTATGGTGGGGAGTCTGGTTCTGCCACTAGAAAGGGGATTCTTTTCCCCAATAAGCTCTAGGTGGAAAAATCCCAGGGAAGGATTCTATTGGCCTGCTCGGTTCATGCGCCCAAACCTGGATTAATCATTAAGGTCAGAGGAATGGGGTACTATGATTGGCCCATCTAGGGTCATGTGATCTCATCTATGGTCCAGGTGGGTGGGGGGCAAGTTCAGATCTTTTCAGTGGAAGGATGCTGTTTTTCCAAAGCAACCAGCCTTTGATTCTCCAGTGTCTCTCTCTCTCTCTTTCCTCTGTGGCCTGTGGGACCAGGCATTAGATTTTTGATTTCAGAAAGAATTCCTGATGGCACTCTTGTCCCTCTCCTCCCCAAGGTGCATGGCTCTGTGGTTGCCGTGGAAGAGCGGCTCCAAGGCCAGGAAACATCACACCCTTGGCATGGGCTTTCTGAGGGCATAAGCTCTTCCTCCAACACCCCAGAGGAAACAGATGATGTTGACAATTCCAGCCTAGACACCTCTTCCTCTGTGAGGGTGGCACCCTCAGCGGGGGCTGCCACCTCATTTCTCCCCACAGAAAATGGGGAAGGAAGGCTGCAGGCAGACTCCTCCTGTGTGGCCTCTGCCGGTGTGGAGCCTCCCCGGGACGGTAAGCCATGGAGGTCAGAGTGCTTCTCCATGCCCATGTGTGTGTCCCTAACTTCAGCCCATCATTTATTCTTTCTGTCACCCTCATTCACTGTCGTTTGGTTATTCAGCCATTCACCAACCAGCCAACTGCACAAAGAAAAACCTGGCAGTTATCCATGACACCTCCCTCTCCTCCCTGCCCCTCATGTCCAGTCACTCACCCAGTCCCATCCATCTGCCTCCCAAATCTCTTTCACCTCCATCTGCCTCTCTCTGTCGCCCCCTTGTCTGAGCTCCTGTCCTCTTGCAGGGATGACTGCAGGGCCTCCCTGCCTCCTCCATCCGCTCTGGCCCCTCCCTCACCAGTTCTTCCTCCAGGAGCCAGCCGGAGTGACTTTTGAAAACACAGTGCATGTCACCCCTTGTTCGAAGTCCCCATTGCACTTAGCGGCCAAGTCAGAGCCCTTCCTGGGACCAGCAGGGCCCTGTGTGGCCTGTCCCTGCCCACCATTCTATCCTCGCTTCACAACACAAACCCTGTCCTTGCCAGCCACTCCTAAAGATACCTTTCATTTCTTCCACTCAGGTGCAAATACACCAGATTTCCTTCTTAAAAATTAGGAAGGCCTTTTCCTTTTTTTTTTTTTTTTCCTAATTACACATTTCTCAGAAAGGAAGGCCTTTTCAGTGATGTGTCCCTGTCCCCTAGTAAGAATGGTTTGATAACTGTCCCAGGCTCTAACTGCTCCTCCTTCCACGGGGAGCACAGAGGCGCTGCGAGCCTGTTCGCCCCACCGTGGGGAGGAGCGCGGGAGCAGGCTGCCGGGCTTCCCTGCACAGGCAGAAGAGATGAAAATGCTCATTACGCTTGGCCTGATGCAGAAACCTGATTTAAGTGAGTCTAAGACTTACAATAATAGTAACTTTTGTTCAAGTCGCTCTTTTTTACTTCCTGTTGAACATCAGCTACAGAGACTTCGTGGGAAATTGAGATCAATGAGGCCAAAAGGAAACTGATGGAGAATATTCGGCTCTACAAGGAGGAAAAACTGGACAGTTTGGAGCTTTTGGGCCTCTGATGGGTGGAACACAGCTGAGGACCCATGTCCTTAATTGGAAAGACGAGCATGGGATCGAGAAAAAGGCTGCGGCAGAAGCCAAGATCTGGCAGGAAACACACAACCGAACATCAGCTTTCCTGGGAGGGAGGGAAACTTTCACTTCCCCACAGTGAGTTAGGGGAGAAGGGACCTCAGCTTTTAGAGACACAAAATTCCAGGAAGTCCTCTTCCTTTCTGGGGTTTGTTGGTCAGAGCCAGGTATCAGAGGAAACTGAAGCAGCAACTGGTTCATGGGCCTAGAATGTGGGTGATTTTGTGGTTCTGGGGAGTGTGTGACGATGACCACCCCAGCAGATACTGTTACCCTGTCAGCTCTTGGCCTTGAACTCTGATAACTGACGGAGCATTCTGCGGCGCCAGTGGCATTTTCCAAAGTTAACATCTCTGGGTCATATTTGCTGCCAACTGCCTGCAAACTTCCACGCTCTGAAAGATTTTTCAACTTGAGTTCCAGTGCAGTTTTTGACTCACCTCTTCAGGTCTCAGGTTGTGCAAATGCCAACGCCTGGCAAGGGGCTCCGTAGGCTCTCCATTTCCCCTGTTGGAAACCTTGCCACCTGCAGATATTTATTAAGTGCCTGCTCAGCACCTGTATCCTCCCATCCCACTAATGCTAGTATTTTTTAATGGAGCTTTTATCTTGAGAATATGTGTTATTTATGGCTAGATGAAAAATCAGGAGAACGTGTTTCATGTCTGGTTCTGCTGCTAATTAAGTCAATCATTTAATGTCTGGAACCTCAGTTTCCTTGTAAGTAAAATAACACCTGCACATTCTCCCTCCCTGGGCTGTTGGGAGGAACAGGTGAGGCAGTGCTTATAGAAGTACTTGGAAAATGCACTTTTCCTGTTTTATAAAAGAAATAAGAAGTATTACATGTATATTTCTGCCATGTACTTAATATTTATGCAGTGGGTATGTTTCTGAAAAGTCATGTTGCAAATCTTTTTGTGAAACTTGCTATTTAAAATTAACTGGAAGAAATGTCATATTTAAAGTAATTCTATAGTGTTTTTTCTTTCGTTTTTTATAAAATAAAAATATGTTTGTAAAGTCAACAGATACCTTGCGATTAATTTTTGGTCCAGATGAATTTGTTTAGAGAAGGTGTTCCCCATTCATGAGAGGCAAATAGTGGGGTGGCCAAGAGCTAGGGCCAGCTCTGACTGTTGTCTGTTAAAATCTTGTGATCTTGGGCTGAGTTAGGGACTTACTCGGAGCCTCTGTTTCCTCACTATACAAATTGGAAGAATAAAAGGTACCTGTCTCGTAGAGTTGTTGTCAGGGGCAGGTCCTGCCTGGTGAAAGCATTTAGCAGCTCCCCCAGCAAGGACAGCTCTGGCTTGATGTATAAAATAGCTGAGCCGGGCTCCAGCCCAGGTGGGCGGTGATCTGTACACACAGCCCTGTCTTAATCTCTGGTGGCTCCAACAAGAGTGCACATCCTGTGCTCCAAACAGGATCTGGCATGTGGTGAACACCTTACAATTAGAAGCACAGCGTTTCCAGGATTACTTGAGCAATAGAGGGCTAACACCAGTAGGGTACTGGTTATCCAGACATACTTGAATTTCCAGACTAGGGTTTCATATATTTTTGGAGAAGTCAGTGAACCCCTTTGAGAATGTGATGAAAGCTATAGGCCATCTCTGTTCAGCAAGGTATAAATACATACATACATAAGTCTATATATGAATTCCAGGGACTTAATGGGTACACCACGATGTCTTTCATGGACTGCAACCCCTAAGGAAGGCCTGAATTTTTTTTTAAGTTAATAGATGAACATGATAAAAAATCCAAACAGTACATAAAGGTTACATGGTGAGAAGGAAGGCATTTTCCCACTGAGATCTTAGTCTCCAATTTCTTCTTCCCAGAGGTAACCACTGTCACTAGATTGGAGTGTCCTTCCAGAGACAATAAAAAAAATTTTTTTTATCTTGGTACTCAATTAGTCATCAGGGAAATGCAAATTAAAACCTCAATGAGATACCACTTAACATTCACTAGGATAGCTATAATCAAAACGACAGACAAGTGTTGGCCAGGATGTGGAGAAATTGGAGGCCTTATACACTGCTGGTAGGAATGTAAAATGGTGCACTTGGAAAAACAGTTTGGCAGTTCCTCAAAGGGTTATACTTAGAGTTTTCATATGACCAAGCAATTCCACTCCTAGATATCTACCCAAGAGAAATGAAAACCTATGTCCATACAAAAGCTTACAAACCAAAGTTCATAACAGCATTATTCGTAATAACCAAAAAGAAAAAAGTAGAAACCTGAATGTCCATCAACTAATGAGTAGATAAAATGTGATATATCCACACAATGGAATATTATTCAGCCACAAAAAAGTATTGATACATGTTACAACATAGATGAACCTTGAAAAGATTATACTAAGTAGAAGCCAGTCATATGTTGTATGATTCCATTTTTATTTTGCCAGAATAGGCAGATCTATAGAGACAGAAACTAGACTAGTGGTGGCCTAGGAGTGTAGAGTGGAGGTTTAGGATGGGGAGTTATGATAATAGGCACAAGATTTTTGGGGTGATGACAATGTTCTAAAATTTCATTATGGCAATGATTGCATGACTGTAAATATAGTAACACTTTTTTTTTTGACATAGGGTCGTTGCTCAGGCTAGAGTTCAGTGATGTCATTATAGCTCACTGTAATCTCAAACTGCTGGGCTTACATGATCCTCCTGTCTCAGCCTCTGGAGTAGCTGGGACTACAGGCTTGAGCCACCATGCCTGGCTAATTTTTTTTCTTTTTTAAATTTTTCGTAGAGACAGGGTCTTGCTATGTTGCTCAGGCTGGTGTCAAACTCCAGGGCTCAAGGGATCTCCCACCTCAGCCTCCCAAAGTGCTAGGATTACAGGCGTGAGCAACCAAGCCCGGCCTGAATCATATACTTTAAATGGGTGAACTTTATGGTATGTAAATTATATTTCAGTAAAGCTGTTAGAAACAAACACAAAGTGGTTATCTTCAGGCATTTGAAAAAAGAAAACTGCATGTATCTTAGATCCCCACTCCTCTCTCCTTCATTTAGCTACACATGGGATATTTCATTCACATTCTTCTAGACCCTTTGTTTTTTCATCTTTTTTGGCCATTGTTTAACAGTACTTTTAGATCACTTCATTCTTTTTGCCTGACATTTCATCGTATGGATATTCCATACTGTATGTAACCAGCTCCTACTGACGGATATTGAGGTTTTGTTTTCATTCCTGGTACTATAAACAGTGCTGCCTTCCAAGGAGATTGTACCAATTTATATGTACTATGGGAGTGCATTTCCCCACATCTTCAGCTACAAAGTATATTATCATGCTTTTTGATCATTGCCAATCTAATAAGTGAAAAGTTATAATTTTATTTGTACAGTTTTAATGACTGAGGTGGAGCCATCTTTTCATATGTTTAAGAGCCTTTGGTAATTTGTTTCTGTTCATTAGTTCATTTCCTTTGCCCATTTTAATACTGAATTATCTTACTGGGAGCATTTTTACATAGTAAGGACATCAGCCCTTTGTCATGTGTTGTAAACATTTTTCTACATTTGTACCTTGCCTTTGCTATTTTTGCCGGGTAGACAGTCTACATTTTGTGTAGTCTCTCTTTTTGTGGCTTCTAACTTCTAATTCTGCCACCTTCTGGGTGTGTCACTTGGTCTCTTTGAGCCAGTTTCCTGCCCTTTAAATGGGGTGATAATGCTTTGCACAGGGTTTGGTGTACGTTCCATGAGGAATCCGGGTCTGAAAGCGTCCAAAAAGGGACGGGGACAACGTTGAGCAGCAAAGAGCAGCAGTGTTGTGAGATGGGGTCCGCGGACGCCCGCTACGCGCACAAAGGGCTGGTCTGGGGAACTGCGGTGTGGCCTCAGCTTCGCGCTCTTCGAACCCACGTGAGTGGCTCCGCCCCGTCTGGCTTCCAACCAATGGACGAGCTTCGTAAGGCGTAGAGTCCCGCCTCCCAGCCTCCTGACCAAGAGGCGGGCTCCATCTTGCCTGGAGTCCTGCCCCTTGCCCATTCGAGCAATGGGGGTTCTCCGTTTGGCGCAGGCCCCGCCCCCGCCGCTCGCCGGCTGCGGGCCTCAGGGCTAGTTCCGGAGGGCGGACGCCGCGGAGGCCGGAGTGGTTGCAGCTCGGGCGGAGTCCGTGCCGGGCCGCAGGACTGGGGCGGGCGGCGAGCGGGCGGCCAGGCGGGACGGCGGGGCAGCAGGGCGGGCGTCTGGGCCGCGGCGGCCAGGCGGGTCGGGGCTCTGTCTTGGGACGGCGGACTGGGGCGCCGCCGGCTCCCGAGGGGCGGCTGGGGCCCCTTCCGGCCCAGGGCTGGTCGGCGGGCCGCGGGCGCAGGGCGGGCTGCCGCGCGGGTCCGGCCCTGCCCTCCGGCCCGCCCTAGGCTGCCAGGGCCTTCGGGCCGCGCGCCTGGCCCTAGGGCTGCGGGTCTGGCCGCCGTGTGGGGACCTTAAAGCGCCTTGTGATCTTTTGAAGCGCTCTGACAGCTCTGAAGGGCTTTGTATTCCAAACTAAATCGAAGCGCTTTGTAGTCCCGGATGCGCTTTGGCGTCTCCGAAGCAGCGCCGTGCAAACTGAAGCGCTTGGTGATCTCGGAAGCACGTTGTGGGCTTGGAAATCAAACCGAAGCCTTTAGTAAATTTCGGATCGTTTTGACTTCTCCGAAGCGCTTTGGAATTGCAAACTGAGTCGAAGCGCTTTGGCGTCTCTGAAACCTTGAGAACTGTGATGGGCAGTGGAAAGAAGAGGGAAAGGTCAGTGAGGCCAGCCCCTGGCTCTGACCTTCTGGTTTGGTCCCCCAATTAGGGGGACCGGGGTGGCGGGAATTTGAGCTGGGGCAGCCAGTAAGGATGGTGTTGGAATCCAGGCCCCCTTTACCTTGCAGGTGCCCATGGCGTCGGAGCGGCGCAAGGTCAAATACCACTGGAGCAGCGCGTCGGAAGGGTGTCCCAGCAAGCGCAGCTGCCTCCGGGAGCCCAGTGATGTGGCCCCCTCCAGCCGACCAGCTCATAGCTCTGTGTCGCGTTCAGGAAGGGCCAGTAGCCCCAAGCGCCTGAAAGCCCAGAAGGAGGACGATGTGGCTTGCACGCCGCGGTTATCCTGGGGCTCATCCCGAGGCAGAAATTCCTCCTCCCCTTCTTCCGGCCCAGGTGTGGGCGGGGCCGCATCCAAAGGCTGCCTGATTCGGAGCACTCGCGGGTTCCTTTCGTCAGGGGGATCCCCTCTACGCCCTGCCGACCCCTCTCTAGAAGAAATGGCTTCTCTAGAGGAGGAAGCCTGCAGCCTTAAGGTAGGTGGCTGCCACGCCTTGCAGTCGGTGAAGTCCCTTCCACTTGGCTTGAGAGGTTGAGGATGGGAATTTTGGTGGAAGGAGACTAAAAAGATCGTATGTTTGAAGGTCTCGGGCGTGTTCCAGAAGTCTACTCTACGCAAACTCGTAAGACTAGGCATTCTGCCTGGGGTGGCCTGAAGTTCAGTAGAGAGGTAGTTTGCAAACTTGGCAGCACTCTGGAACTATTTGGAAAGCTTAAAAATACCTCCCATCCCAGAGAAACTGATTTAATTGGGCTTGGGTGTGGACTGGGCTTCCATATTTTTAAGTGCTTCCCAGGTAATTGTAAATGTGTAGCCAGATTGGAGAATCACTGCAGCAGAAGGTGGAGTGCATGCTTTAGAGACACAGATGTTACTTGATTTGGTGGTCAGTTTAAGGAATTGTGCCTTTGTACTCCGAACCACTCTGAGTCACAGAACCAAGGAACGTGGTGCTTGGTGTGGCTTTTCACCAAAGTGATGGTTTCCAGCATGTTGGGTTTTGCTTAGTGGCATGTTTTTTTTTTGTTGTTGTTGTTGTTTATTTATTTATTTTTGAAGGTTAAACGTGTAGTGCCCCATCAGTAGCACACAAGAGGGTTTTATGAGTACTTGGGGCAGACTGAGCAGTGCTTCACAGAGAAGGTACATTTCATCCACTCATTCAGTCAGGCTTTGAACAAATAGTTATTATTGAGGGCCTAGTTTGTGCCAGTCAGTGTTCTAGGTGTTTGGGATTCTTGGGTAACAAAGCAAAGATACGGCCTTCTTAAGAGTTTGCATTCTAGGTTTTGGAGCTCCAGACCTTCAAAAGTGAGGAGGAGTTCTGCCTGTGGAGGAGTGGAGAAAAAAGTCTTATTTTGGATGAGAAGGGCTGCCCTGAATGTTATTTTACAAAAGCAATAAAAAAAAGTCCTAAGGAAAGTGGGTTTATTTTTAAACTTTTCCTTGGTGGTTTCTTATGTAGAGCTGAGAAATGAAAGTGTATTTGGCTGTTTATCCTGGGGAACCCGAAGTGCCCAGGTTTTTTCAGTGTGGACCTCGCAATCTGAACTCTTGTGTGGGCACATGGATTTTTTTTCTTTTTTAATTCACAAGTAATGGTGAGTTGAAAAGCTCTGTCTTTGGGATAAACATACCGACTATGGCTTAAATGTAAATCGGTAAGTATGAGGCTTTGCTGATACAATGTAATCTTGTCATTAATACTTCTTGATACAATTTCAGAGGACTTGGGTACAGTATAAAATATCAATTGATTAAATTTAGCTTCGCTGACAATTACAGATAAAGTGAAGCCTGGTCAGCAGAGGCAGGAATTTACTTAGTCTTTCAGGTGTGCTGTATCCCTGGCTCAGGCCGTCCTGTCCTGGGGAACTCAAGAGTTGAGGGTGTGGCCTCTAATTTGGGTGGATCTAATTTTAGGATGGACCCATCTTTCTCATTAAGGCCAAAGGGGCCTTGTTTTGCCAGTTTCATGGTTTCAGGAAGCACTTGAGGGTTATTGTGTGCCACTCTGTTGTGTCTTGGAGTGATGAGACAGCTTCTTGGGAGCACATAGGCTGGTGGTAGGGCCGGAGAGGTCACATGACTGCCCACAGTGTGGGCCGCTGGAGAGCTAGGTAGGGGCAGATCGCAGCAAGGTCGAGCTAAGGGAATTTGGATTCTATCCTGTGGCCAATGGGTTTTATTCTAAGGGAATTTGGATTCTATTCTAAGCCCTTAGGATGTTTATATAGGGCTCTATGCAGAGGAAAGACAGATTTGCATTGTAGAAAGATCACTCCTGTTGAATGAAGATTTTGATATCCCAGTTGTCCATCGCTACCACTGCTAAGGTCTTTCTCTAGAGGGTGTGTTTGTCAGTTTAAAAACAAGGTACAGTACTTTACTCATTGTGATGAATTACAAAATGCCTCTTTTCCCCTCCAACTGCTCCTCCTCCCCCCTTGCTCTGCTGTGTGTGAGCTTGTTTGTCTAATAAGTCCTAAGTCCTGTCAGCAAGTACAGGTAAGGGGCACTCAGAAAAATGGCATAATCTCCCCCAGGTCCTGCCATTCTGTGTCTGCTCTGTAAACTTTGAGGGGTACACACTTGGCTTTGTGTCCCTTTCCCCTCGCCTTCAACACAGGCTCTGTGCCAGATCACAGAATATTCAGAGGGGAAGATGTTAGGCTGGGCATTTTAGAATCACTGCTGACTGACCGCACACTGTTCCCTTCTTGACAGCCCTTTGAGAGGTTTTCTCAAATTCTAATGTTACCCTTATGATCTTAGCTTACTCTTTATAGAGGAGGTTAACTGTATTATGAGCACCTTCGTGTACTCTATATTTAGTCTTTATTATGACATATCTATATTATGACATATCTAAATTTCTACATTCAATTTAGGGAAGGAAGAATGGAAGGGAAAATTTGAGCATTCATGATGTGATAGACCCTGAACAACTGTGATTCTCAGTGTTTGACCTATAGACTGTCACATCCTCCTAAGAGTCTCATGAAGTAGGTGGTATTATCTCTGCATATCAGTCAACAAATAGTTTCATATCAATTAACAAATACTTGAGCACCTACTAGGTGTAGGCACTGGGAAAATGAGACTTGGAAAGGTTAAATAATCTGACCAAGGCCATGTGGCTTGTAAGCAGCAGAGCTGTGGGATAATCCCAGATTGGTCTGACTTCAAAGCCAGTATGCTTTGCACTGCTGCCTCTGGGCGCACTTGCTGTGCCCCAGCCTGGCATCAGATGCGAGGGGTGGAGAGATGAAGGCAGCAAGGTCCTTCCCTTGATGAGTGTTGTGCAGGGGGAGACACCCAGACACAGTAAACCGTTGAGTGTCTTGGCTCTCCAATGATAGATCTTTCACAATATCCCACTTCTTTCATCTTCCCTTGGCAGATGTCCAGTGCTTGGGTGGAGAGTGCTAGGGGCTGGAGAGTTATTTTACAAAAGCCAAGGACGGTAAGACAGTACTCGACAGACTGAGAAATCACTTGCTACAGGGCAGTGAACAGAGTGCTGTAACAGGAATGTTGAACTACGCGAGGATCAGAGGAATGAGTGTCTAACCATTGGGAAGGTCTTCACAGAAGATTTGGCATCTGAGTTCTGATGGGCAAGGAGGAACAAAGGACATTTCAGGCATAGAGAACAGTGTGTGCCCAAAAGGTGTGAGGAAATGCTGCTTGTTTGCAATGCTTGGGCACTTCTGGCCCCAAGGGCCTTCTTCTCCCCTTCCCTAGCACCTTTCTGCATTCCTTGGACATTTGGGCGTTTGGAGAAAGATGGGAGATGATGCTGGGCAGCAAGGCTGGGAGGATGGCTTCTGATGAGCTCAGAAGTTCCAGATGTGTTCTGTAGGCAAATGCAGAGCCATTGAAGGGTTTTAAGCTGGGGCATGCTGTTGTGGGATTTGCATTTTAGAGCTCCTCTGGCACACTGGAGGAGGGCTAGGAGGGAGAAGGCAGGGAGCTGGCTGGGAACCGTTGTGATTGTTCAGGTGAGTGGTGGCGGGGCTGGAGCAATGTCTCCACTTGATCTTCCCCTCCTTTCTCTGGAGATACACAGTTCGCCAAGCAGTGCTGCTGGGAAGAATGAAATCTCGTTTTTGAAGCAGGTAGTTTGTCTCTTGGCATTTTCTGCCCATGTTCTGCCTACTCCTTACCTTTAGAGCCTCTTACCACCTGTTGAAACTCTTCCTCAGTGACTTTGATCCATCATAGGGCCTCGGTGTCTTTGACCCCACAGCCTTTGATAGTGTTTCTCACTTTCATATTTTCACTATTCTTCTCCCTTGGTTTCCAGGATGTTAGGGAGGACTTGAGTTTGAATCCTGTTTCTGCCACTTGCAAGCTGTGCGGCACTTTCCCTTTCTGTAAATGAGGACTGACAGCTGTGGCAGCTCTGTAAATTGTAAATCCACACAAAAACATACACTATGTTATTGTATTCCTAATCTTTTTTCTCCCCCAACTACAGTCCCGGGCTTCACAACCAGAGTTGGCAAACTGCTTGTCCATGGACTGAATGAAGCCTGCTAGGTCCCCATGGTATTTAAATTTTTTTTTTTGAGACAGAGTCTCACTCTGTTGCCTGGGGCGAGTGCCGTGGCGTCAGCCTAGGTCACAGCAACCTCAAACTCCTGGGCTCGAGCAATCCTACTGTCTCAGCCTCCCAAGTAGCTGGGACTACAGGCATGTGCCACCATGCCCGGCTAATTTTTTTCTATATATATTTTTAGCTGTCCAATTAATTTCTTTCTATTTTTTTGGTAGAGACGGGGGTCTCGCTCTTGCTCAGGCTGGTCTCGAACTCCTGATCTCAGAACTATCTGCCCGCCTCGGCCTCCCAGAGTGCTAGGATTACAGGCGTGAGCCACTGCGCCCGGCTAAATTTTTGCAAATTCACATTAAGAATTTATGACCTCAGCCCAAATCCCTACCTTGACATCCAGACTTGGGTGATCTTCCCCTCCCCACTTTCTATTCCCTTTTCTTGTTTTATTTTTCTCCATGTTATTTATCACTCTAACATATATATTTCACTTATTTACTCTGCCTTTCCTCTGGTTTTCTCTTCCCTCACCAACTGTAGATAAGCTGCAGGAGGCAGCTGTTCTGTATGTTTTAGTGAATGCTAAACCTACAGATCCAGAATAGTGCCTGCTGGCACAGAGTAAATGCTCAATAAGTACTTGCTGTATGGATGAAAAATGCATTAAATTCAAGATTTATGGTTTTACTTGAGAAAAACCAGAATCTCTAACTCTGGGTCTGTACTCCCAAGTGGCATCAGTGGGCTTGAGGTGAGGAGCAGCTGCCCTTCTGAAGGATAGAAATAAGATGTGCCAATGACAGTGTGTAAGGGCGTGATGGGCCAAGGATGGCAGGTGGTTGGTGGCAGTCAGAGAAGTGGGCAGTGGAGGAGTAGCTGGGAAGTCAGGCTGTGACTACAAGGCAGGCCCAGGCAGTTTCAAGTTTAATGTTAACATTTACCAGAATTAAATATAGAAAAGTATAAAGAAAACAAAAATGGCCCATGATCTCCTTGCCCAGATAATCCCTGTAGACACGTTAGAAAATCAAGAAAGTAGGAAAATTCAGTAAGTTCAGAGAAGGTTAAAATGAAAGTAAAAGCAACCTTTTCTGTTCGTCTCCCTAAAGTTAGCAGCTGCCAGCAATTTGAGTATTTCCAGAAAAAAATATTATGCCTAGGCCAGGTGCAGTGGCTCACGCCTGTAATCCTCATATTTTTGAGAGGATCAGGTGGGAGGATTGTTTGAGGCCAGGAATTTGAGACCTGCCTGAGCAACATAGCAAGACCCCATCTCTACAAAAAA